>WBZZ01000227.1:42500-50000 GCA_019918135.1 Paulinella micropora
TATCTATCTATCTACTGGGTCCTCTGTAATGGAGGTGGGAGCTCGTTCTGCAAGGGGCGCTTATGGAACGAGCCCTGGCCCCGCCTGGTACTAGGGAGATTTGGTATTGCCTGTATCAGTCCCTTCCGTGCAAACATCACGGCTTAGCTGGGCATCGGGTTAATACTTTACCCACAGACTTCCTTGGTTGACGAAATCAGTAGCTCCTTTTTTCTGACATTAGTCGATATTTCATCTATCTATCTATCCTATTCCTACAGGTCTTCTTTTACTGGCGGGCCCCGCCGGACGCAAGGTTTTTATGTATGTATGTATGTATGTATGTATGTGTGTATGTATGTATATTTGTATGTTATGTATGTTATGTATGTTATGTATGTAATGTATGTAATGTATGTAATGTATGTAATGTATGTAATGTATGTATGTATGTATGTATGTATGTCTGTATGTCTGTATGTATGTATGTATGTATGTAGGTATGTAGGTATGTAGATGTATGTATGTATGTATGTATGTATGTAGGTATGTAGGTATGTAGGTATGTAGGTATGTTTGGTATGTGGGTGTGTACGTATGTAGGTACGTAGGTATGTAGCCTAAGGTATGTAGGTGTAGGTATGTAGGTATGTAGGTATGCAGGGATATAGGTAGGTAGGTAGGTAGGTAGGTAGGTAGGTAGGTAGGCAGGCAGGTAGGTAGGTAGGTAGGTAGGTAGGTAGGTAGGTAGGTAGGTATGTAGGTATGAAGGTAGGTAGGTAGGTAGGTAGGTAGGTAGGTAGGTAGCTAGATAGGTATGTAGGTATGTAGGTATGTAGCTATGTAGCTATGTAGCTATGTAGCTATGTAGGTATGTAGGTATGCAGGTATGTAGGTATGCAGGTATGTAGGTATGCAGGTATGTAGGTATGTAGGTATGTAGGTATGTAGGTATGTATGTATGTATGTATGTATGCAGCTATGTAGCTATGTAGCTATGTAGCTATGTAACTAGGTAGGTATGTAGCTATGTAGCTATGTAGCTATGTAGGTATGTACATACATACATACATACATACATACATACATACATACATACATACGTACATACGTACATAAGTACGTACGTAGATACATACATATCTATGTATGTATGTATGTATGTATGTATCTATCTATCTATCTATCTATCTATCTATCTATCTATCTATCTATCTATCTATCTTTCTCGCTTGTTGAGCCCGGAATAAAACCCACAGTGCTCTGTCGGTTTATACTAGACTGTCGAACAGTCTCGAAACTCCATCTGCGTACTGGGTCCTCTGTAATGGAGGTGGGAGCTCGTTCTGCAAGGGGCGCTTATGGAACGAGCCCTGGCCCCGCCTGGTACTAGGGAGGTTTGGTATCGCCTGTATCAGTCCCTTCCGTGCAAACATCACGGCTTAGCTGGGCATCGGGTTAATACTTTACCCACAGACTTCCTTGGTTGACGAAATCAGAAGCTCCTTTTTTCTGACAGTAGTCGATATCTCATCAGTTGATCTCATCACTTACTCCACGGAGCGAACCAAGGCCACTTGAGGTGTCACTGACCCTCCCTTGGGCTTGATGTTTTGAAATGGGTGCCATCTGTCGACAGACAGAGAATTAGGGGATGGTGTGGGTGTGCTGGGCCCGTGGTGGGGTGCCTTATGTGTACCTAGCCATACGCCTATGAGTCACATGCCGAAATAGCGACGGGAAGCACAATCCTGTTCCCTCAGGGTGCCCTTTCTCGCTTGTTGAGCCCGGAATAAAACCCACAGTGCTCTGTCGGTTTATACTAGACTGTCGAACAGTCTCGAAACTCCATCTGCTTACTGGGTCCTCTGTAATGGAGGTGGGAGCTCGTTCTGCAAGGGGCGCTTATGGAACGAGCCCTGGTCCCGCCTGGTACTAGGGAGCTTTGGTATTGCCTGTATCAGTCCCTTCTGTGCAAACATCACGGCTTAGCTGGGCATCGGGTTAATACTTTACCCACAGACTTCCTTGGTTGACGAAATCAGAAGCTCCTTTTTTCTGACATTAGTCGATATCTCATCTATCTATCTATCTATCTATCTATCTATCTATCTATCTATCTATCTATCTATCTATCTATCTATCTATCTATCTATCTTATCTATCTTTGTATCTTTCTATCTATCTATCTATCTATCTATCTATCTATCTATCTATCTATCTATCTATCTATCTATTTATCTATCTATCTATCTATCTATCTATCTATCTATCTATCTATCTATCTATCTATCTATCTATCTATCTATCTATCTATCTATCTACCTACCTACCTACCTACCTACCTACCAACCTACCTACCAACCTACCTACCTACCTACCTACCTACCTACCTACCTACCTACCTACCTATCTATCTATCTATCTATCTATCTATCTATCTATCTATCTATCTATCTATCTATCTATCTATCTATCTGTCTATCTGTCTATCTGTCTGTCTATCTGTCTATCTATCTATCTATCTATCTATCTATCTATCTATCTATCTATCTATCTATCTATCTATGTCATGCATCAATATCATGCATCAAAGTCATGTATCTACGTAATCTGTACGTAATGTATGTCTACCTACCTACCTACCTACCTACCTACCTACCTACCTACCCACCTACCTACCTACCTACCCACTACTACCTACTATCTACTACCTGCCTACCTGCCTACCTACCTACCTACCTACCTACCCACCTACCCACCTACCTACCTACCTACCTACCTACCTACCTACCTACCTACCTACTACCTACCTACTACCTACTATCTACCTACCTACCTACCTGCCTGCCTACCTGCCTACCTACCTACCTACCTACTACCTACTGCCTGCCTACCTACCTACCTGCCTACCCACCTACGCACCTGCATACATACATACATACATACATACATTCATTCGTACATACATACATACATACATACATACATGTATACATACCTGGAGGTGACGAGTAAGGTCGGATCGCGCGACATCGTAACGGAGGCGGACCAACAAGCACAACACGTACATCTCTCTTTCTCTCTCTCTCTCTCTCTCTATACATATATATATTATATATATATATATTATATATATATATTATATGTATATCTGTTATCTATCTATCTATCTATCTATCTATCTATCTATCTATCTATCTATCTACCTACCTATCTACCTACCTACCTACCTACCTACCTATACCTACCTACCTATCTTACCTATCTATCTATCTATCTATCTATCTATCTATCTATCTATCTTTCTATCTATCTATCTATCTATCTATCTATCTATCTATCTATCTATCTACCTACCTACCTACCTACCTATCTACCTACCTACCTACCTACCTACCCACCTACCCACCTACCAACCTACTTGCCTATCTACGTACTTATCTATGTATCTATCTTTCTATCTATAGATGATTCACGAGGCTATACTAAATGCCTTCCCTACATACGCGTTTTTGTCTATCTATCCATTCATCCATCTATCCATTCATCCATCTATCTATCTATCTATCTATCTATCTATCTATCTATCTATCTATCTATCTATCTATCTATATATCTATCTATCTATCTTTGGTATTGCCTGTATCAGTCCCTTCTGTGCAAACATCACGGCTTAGCTGGGCATCGGGTTAATACTTTACCCACAGACTTCCTGGTTGACGAAATCAGAAGCTCCTTTTTTCTGACATTAGTCGATATTTCATCAGTTGATCTCATCACTTACTCCACGGAGTGAACCAAGGCCACTTGAGGTGTCACTGACCCTCCCTTGGGCTTGGTTTTTTGAAATGGGTGCCATCTGTCGACAGACTGAGAATTAGGGGATGATGTGGGTGTGCTGGGCCCGTGGTGGGGTGCCTTATGTGTGCCTAGCCATACGCCTATGAGTCACATGCCGAAATAGCGACGGGAAGCACAATCCTGTTCCCTCAGGGTGCCCTTTCTCGCTTGTTGAGCCCGGAATAAAACCCACAGTGCTCTGTCGGTTTATACTAGACTGTCGAACAGTCTCGAAACTCCATCTGCTTACTGGGTCCTCTGTAATGGAGGTGGGAGCTCGTTCTGCAAGGGGCGCTTATGGAACGAGCCCTGGCCCCGCCTGGTACTAGGGAGCTTTGGTATCGCCTGTATCAGTCCCTTCCGTGCAAACATCACGGCTTAGCTGGGCATCGGGTTAATACTTTACCCACAGACTTCCTTGGTTGACGAAATCAGAAGCTCCTTTTTTCTGACATTAGTCGATATTTAATCTATCTATCTATCTATCTATCTATCTATCTATCTATCTATCTATCTATCTATCTATCTATCTATCTATCTATCTAGTCATCATTGTAGCTTGCGCAAGCTTACGGTGCTTAAAACACTTGGACTAACGGCTTCCTTTTCTTTCTCTTCTTCCCCCCACTCTCCATTCCTAGATTGCCTTTTTCTTCAACGTCCTTCCTCCTCTTCTTTTTTCCAGAACACAGACTACCCGTGATTCCCATCCCGGACACATGCACAGTACACAAATTACTGTTTGATGTGAAACTGCGTGCCTTTGCAAGGACTACATTCCTTTGCGACATCATCCATATGTGACCCCGTCGCGGCGATAAAGCGCGGCAACCAAACCTTTCTCCTTTTTCTTCTTGGGCTGACAACCCTGGCTTAAACAAAGAGGCTTGCTTCCCCTAAGTTAAGCCGTAAGTTACAAAAACTACATGCGAAAACCTACCGACGCACCGCTATTCCCTCCGGAGTGGCCGCCGTCACCCTCCCTGTGCGTGCTCTGCACCGCCTGAACCCCCTGGAGAAGATTTTGCTCATGTTCACCCTTACGAAGGTCTTTCGGGCTTCCTCGAAAAGAAGAGTCCAAAAGCGCACGTCCATCCGGACTACAAGTCGCAACCCGGCATTATCAACCTGGATTCCACCTACTGTGTTGACGCCGAGACATACTCTCATTTCTTCCATCGGACAAGAAGTGCCCCGAAAGAACCAACCGGAAGAAGAAAACGCCTGGTATTGCCATCAACACCAAGCGAATGGAAAGGCATTGAAGAAGAACTCCAATCCGCACTCCCTCTCATCCTCCCCTCCTCTCTCATCAAACGCCTGTCGTGTGACGAAGCAGTAGCAAATTTGAAAGATATCTCTACGACTTCATATCACAACGGGTACCTCAAACAAAAACAGAAGAACAAACTCATGAGCGAAAAAACCGCTACGTAATCCGGCTCCAAACAGAACTCACGCAAAACCGACAACAAAAACTGGTCCAAAAGAGACATCTGCGAGATCTCAAAAGGGCAGGTTCAATTCCAGCTGCTGTTGCAAAAAGCCTGCAAAAAACTTGGCGAGTATTATTGAAGACCGGTAACCGCCTCCGCCGTCGTCTCAAGGAAGCAACTTTAAGCTCCGCTCAACGACAAGCAAATACACGCTTCCGAACTGACCCTCATAAGTTTGCCAAAAATCTGTTTCATCCCCCCTCAACCCAAACCACTTGCTCCCTATCCAAAGAAGACCGTGATTCCTACTTTCCCAACCTATACAAAGACGCTCATCGTGAACAAACCTACGTGCCCTTACCTGAGATGATTCGCCCACCTCTACCAACTGTCCCTTTGACCTCAAGCCACCGTCCTTCTTGGAAACCAAAAGATCTGTGCTCGCTAAGCGTAATGGTGCAGCCCCTGGCAGAGATGGTATTAGCTACCTTGTTTACAAGAGACTTCCCACCGCTTTATCTTTCTTACACAAACTCATTGTCAAGTGTTGGACAACTGATGTAGCTAACAGCTGGGCCTACGCTGTTATCTCCCTCCTTCATAAGGACGGCGATCCACTTCAGGCCTCAAACTATCGTCCGATTGCTCTGACAAACTGCTCGGGTAAGGTATTTTTCTCTTTGTGGTCAAAACGCCTAGAGAGTTTTCTGCTGGATAACAAATACTATGACAGAGCAAAACAAAAGGGTTTCCTCCGTAACGTTGCAGGATGCCCCGAACACATTGCTACCACAAAGGCTACCATCAGAAATGCAAAAGATCACTATCGCCAACTGGTCATAGCATGCATTGACCTACAAAACGCTTTTGGAAGCGTAAATCACAACTTGATCCAGTTCGCTCTCTGGTGGTACCACGTGCCCCCTATGTTTGCACGCATAATCTTCTTATATTACGAACTCTTAGTAGCCACAATCGAAGGGAAAGAATGGTCATCAGAACCCTTCGTGTTTGCTGTGGGCGTCTTTCAAGGATGCTGCATCTCTCCTCTCCTTTTCAATATAGTTTTCAATCTACTACTTGACCTCCTATCATCGTTGACCAAAAACAACGGTTACCATTTCGAACATAAGACCTCAACGGATGACATAATCGTGCACGAAGCTGCCTGTGCTGACGATCTCAAACTACACAGCCGATCCACGAAACACTGTCAATCGTCCATCATGATGATAGACAAATTTCTGTCATGGACCAGAACAATGGCCGCGAAACCGCCCAAATGCAAAAGCCTTGCTTTCAAATATTGGACTAAAGCCGACGACCATAAGGGTCTCAAACGATTAATGCCGATTTCGTTCCCACCTTTCGACCCCGCCCTTACTATTACTGGCAAACCAATTAACTTCATCGCTGACAAGCCTTTCAAAGACCTCGGATGGATTGTCTACCATGACCTCAGCGAAAACGAACAACGAGCAGAAATCCAAAAGAAGTTCATTCTATCCATGCAAGCCATCGATAGCTGCTCGATCAATGGCTTAATGAAACTTTGGCTCTACCAGCACTATGCTGTCCAGTCACTTGCCTGGCCATTTCTCATTCATGACCTCTGCTTATCTTTCGCCAAAACCCTTGAGAAAATTGCGACCCGCTTCCTCAAAAAATGGGTCAATATCTACAAAAGAGCTCTGGTCTCCTGCCTTTACCGCCCACGCTCGAAATTCGGTCTACAGCTTCAGTCCATCGTCTCTTTTTACCAGCGACTTCAAATCAACCGTGCTCACATACTGAAGTACTGCCCAGATAAACACCTCTCGTCCATCTATGCGATGAACCTGACGAAACACGAAACGTTTCGAACTATCTGGAAACCAGAGCCTGTGCTCGAAAAGCTTGAGGCACAAGTTGATTTTGAATTCAAACATCGAGGCCAATCCGATCATCTCGGACTTGGCCATGGTCGCTACCCAAAAGAAGATTCCATCACAGACCGCAAAGACAGGATTTTAGAATTAGCTGCTGAGACAATACTTGAGGCAACCACAGTGCATGACATGGACAAAGCCATGCAAGGGTGCTTTCTTCGTTTTGAAGACGCATGCCCCTTCGACCTCTCCTGGGCTCGCCTCATCGGAACCCGTAATCCCCGCTTAATCTCTTGGGTCATCAATGCAAGCACAAACGCGGTTATTACCCCCAACCTTAGACGTCTGTGGGGAATCATTCCCAACAACAAGTG
>WBZZ01000227.1:62500-87854 GCA_019918135.1 Paulinella micropora
TACACTATTATTATTATTATTATTATTATTATTATTATTATTATTATTATTATTATTAGTAAATCTGCCTTGGAGTGTTGACTGTGACATATTTGAGGGAAATCCCGATGAAAGAACCTAGTCACACTTGCTAAACAGAGTTCCAGCCCAATGGCCTCAAGACGTTAAACTGTGACGCCAACTCATAACCCTTTGGTGGTAGATGCTGGGGAGGAGGGTCGTTGCGCGCGTAAAAGATCTTAAACTCCGCATATGCTGGTTGATAGCCCAGGACCCAGCAGACACCAGATTGTTATGGGTGGGGTTTCGAGGCAGCTCTAGCAACCGCGCTTGGTGTATGCACTTGCACATTCGGTGACGTCTTGCAAGAGGTTGCTGGGACTGCGGAATAACCTCGGCTTAGTGCAGTCTTGCCCTCAGGAGCTCCATCGGTGGCCCCGATCATCAGGCGAGAGACTGACACGGGGGGGTGGAGGACCTCGAACAAGGGTATTGGAAGCTTATGTCCGTTGAGGATATGCAATTAGCTGCATCAGTACGCCTCAGATATATATTATTATTATTATTATTATTATTATTATTATTATTATTATTATTATTATTATTATTATTATTGTTAATTTGGACACCGTGATAGCCCAGTGGTCAAGTTCTACCATCTGGACCCTGTCGCCAGTTCGATTCCCGTCGGTGCCACCAGTATTTTCATTGAACATACCGATCCGTCTGGACCAGTATTTTCATTGAACATACCGGCCCGTCTGGAAGTGTTGGAACTGCCCTTGCGGGGGTGTCATTAGAGCTTATCGTCAATTCTTCGTACTCCCCTCACGGGTGAGACGATGGAGGCGCATGTGCAGAAATGCATCAGCCATTGACAGAGAAGCACTATTATTGTTAACATTTATTATTTTTATTATATTTATATATATTGCATTGACTTCGCCCCCCCCCCCCCCCCCTCGGGGCCGGTTAAGTAATTAATCAATGTGACCGGTTAAGTAACCGGATAGTGACAGCTCAACTTGAAGTTTAAATCAGGACTTTTTAATTTGTGCATATTTTGCATCAATGTCAGCTAGTTTTTTCTGCAAAGCCAATCGCCATGTCATGTCCACTGGTCGGTAAACAGTAAAATGATAAGACTCGCCCGGGTCAAGGCGCTCGTCAACGCGCAAATTTTGCATGTGCAGCTTGAGTCTGCCTTCTCGGAGGTATTCTTTGCCACACCAAGAACAAACGTGCTCACCTTTCCTGAGCCCCAACCCTCGGGAGTCTCTATCAACCAACGACCAATGTACTTTTTGGTGAGCATTTCCAGTAGAAACCCAGCCCTTCTAATGTTGTTGCAAAAAAAGTTCTGTCCATTGTGGTTGTTTTGGAGTTCAAGAGACTGACAGGAATACCAGTCAAAGCTTTTGTGACGTTTCAGCAGAAATGCGATGTGATTGCAAAGCATATGGATGTAAAACGTGATGAAATTGTTGAGGTAAGTTGGAACCCGCATAACGTCTTGAAAAACAACGTCGCGTTGGCCGCCTGCGATGTTTGGGTCCCTGACAGGGTTCCCATTCCTGTCTTGCACCTTGACAAAACAAAATGTGACATTATAGTAATATATATTTTTTATATATATATATAATAGTATATTAATAAATAAATTATTATTACTAAAACTCCGGAATGTAGTACCCCCCCCCCGGGAAAGTAATTAATTAATCACAAACTGAAGTAATGTAATAATATTATTAATACCGGGCTGTAAGGATTTTTCCCGCTGATATGCCAGTCGCCCTGTTCCATCTTGTAATGCAAAGGCTGTGAACTTGTTTCTGTAAGCTGGCGGAAAATGAGACGGGTGCAGTCCTGCCATTCATCGACTTGTTGAGGAGTGAAGGTGGTGAATGGGTTGTTGAGGATGAGGTACTGAGAATGCCATGCCTTCCAGAATTCTTTGATTCGGTCACGGTCCCACCGCCCAGGACAAAGCACAGAGGAAGAAGCTATCTTGTCCTCCATAAATAAGGTGAACACCCGTCTCAAAATATGGCCTTGCTGCTCACCATTGATTTCCCAGGTTTCACCTCCTTGCTTACTCTCCCCCCTTTTGATTTTGATGCCATATATTTGATGTGAAGCTAAAAGGTCCTCCAATACTCTCTGCCTCTCATCTGCTTTTGGCAAGTCTAAGATTTGGAAAGGCTAAAATGTCTTGGGCCGACCCCACAGGGCCTCGTCCAAAAGGTGTTGAAAAAGCGACCATGAACTGTCACACGAAGACACATATGAACAAGTCCGGAACTATATCCTCTATGTCTACAAAGTCAAACAATGCTTCTTCAATGATGTTTTTTCCCCTCCATGTCCCCATCATCCCTCTTTCGTGTGCACTCCCATTCATGTCTCAGATTCCCTCTCTGATCCTTGTGGCACGTGCAGTACATACAGAAAAGATTAGTATTTGCTGCTTTATGCCTCTGCATTTCCATGTCCCATTTCATATCTCCTATCTATTTGAAATGGATTGGATATGTGCGTCCAGAAGCAAATGGTTTGAAGCCTTGCGACTTCAAATCCCTTAGCACTTGCAACTGAGATCCCATTCTTTCCTCCAGTTCTTCGTAAGACTCTTTCACCTTTGCTTGCACAAAGGCGAAAAAGCCTTCAGAATAAGAGGGGGGAGGAAGGATCTCAATTAAGTTTTCATCTTTGCCAACAGCTATCAGCTTTGCTCCTACAGTTACTACATTGCCTGACTTACGTACCTTTGCTCCATCTCCAGCTACACATATAATGATCTTACTATCTCCTTAGCTGACTCTGGATCTTTTGCTAGGTAACACCTATCTACTGAATGGAGCACTGCCTTGATGTCCACAGTCGCACACATACTATCCTCACTTAACTTCATCCCATACGCCTCCGTCACCTGTGGTGTGACCTCCGCTCTCCTTGTTGTGACTGCTATACCTTGCAACCATTGATATTTGCTCACTCGCAACAAATCTGTTATCTCCTTCTCACTCGTGTTGTGTGTCACTTCATGTAACAACAACTCATCCACTATCCACTTCAACTCCCTCTCTGAAGGCCTTGTCTGCACAAATTGCTCAAACGCTTTTCAAAAGTCCTGTCTCTTCTCTTCCTCTACCCCCCTGGCCTGCAAATGCGCCTCTGCTAGAAAGTTCAGCTCTTGCATTATCATTTCTTGCTCCCTCTTCGCAGCCCCTTGTCGTTTTTCTTCTCTCTGTGTTCGGGGGTGGAAAGAGTAAAATAGTCTCTGTGTCCTGCCTTGTGGTGTGTGTATGTCATGCTCCCTGCTCCCTCCCACTCTGCTATTATCTATGCTGAGCTCCGTCAAAATGCCTATATACGTTCTGTACAATTTCTTGCTCCTCTTCTGCCTCTACCACGCACTCTTCTTCTATTTCTGTCTCTTTTTCTATCTCTTCTGCCTCCTTTTTCTCTGCGTTTTGCTGAGCTGTTCTAGCCCTTTTTTGCTTCTTTTTTATTCTCCTCCTGTCTACGAAAGTGTCTCTTGTGAGTGGCGGAAGTCTTGCAGTGTTGAGACGACTTTGGTTTTGGCCTCCAGCCTTTGCTACGGCTCTTCTTTGGGGAGGCATGTTGGTACGTTTGCTTACGTTGAAAAAAAGAGTCGACTCGGAGCGAGGAAAATGGCTTGAAAATGCAGTGAAAAACCTGGTCGGACTGGCCTGAATTTCTTTTTTAAAAAGTCAAAGATGGAGGGGCCGGCAGAGCCGAGGTGTAATAGATGTAGTTAGAGAGGCGTTTTGGCCCGCAGGGCATGTGTACCTGAAGCAGTGGGGACCTCAATTTACTGTCAGAACTGATCATCATAACCTGTTATGGTTGATGAATCATGAACAGACTGGACGGCTGGCGCGGTGGCAAGCGTTCTTGTCTTGTTTCGATTTTACAATGGTCCATCTACCGGGAAAGCGAAATGTGGTCGCTGATAGCCTCTCTAGGCTAGAGTTTAACTCAGAAGTATCGGCGTTGGTGTCCACGGTGGAGATGGAAGACTTGTCCACTGACAAGGTGTATGAGGTCAGCCACATTGAGGCGATGGAGATGGCGAGTGGAGTCCGATATGACCGCACAGGTCTACGGTACAGTCCACAAGGCCCGGATCACGGGATATGTTGTGAGCTACATACCCAGGAGGACGCTGAGTGGTCCTATGAGGTATATGAGAATGCGAAGGCGAATATAAGAGAGGAAGAGGAGACGCAGGATGTTTATGCGGAGCCTCCTCAAGAGCGGAGAAGTGACCTAGACGATGACCCGGGAAGAATCGGGATACGGCTAGAAGATGGTACTATCCATATAGCCTCGCCTACCGCATGGAGGCAACAACAGGCTCAAGATCCGGAGTTTAAGGAACTCATACAGTTATATCAGAACCCGGATGAGCTACGGATGACGAAAGCGATCAAAGATCAGATGAAGGAGATGGGATGGAGAGATAGTCTACTGTGGTACAAGGGCCTTCACGGTCGCTATGCGTCACAGCCGGACAAATGGACCCTTTGGGTACCGGAGAGTCTGAGACGATTTATATTTGTCGCAGCCCACAATTGCCCACTTTTGGCGCATCCGGGTCGACAACGAACTCATATGTTCGTAGCGAGGCGATTCTGGTGGAAGAAGATGAAGGAGGAGATAGATCAGGCGGTGGATGCATGCATCCCGTGCAAGATAAACAAAACACCACTGAAGGCAAATTTCGGCCTGATTGGCGAATCTCCTCTTCATGCGGGGATGTTTGAGTTTATACACATTGATCATGTGGGACCTTTCCCAGAATCGAAGGATGGTTACAAATACCTCCTCACGGCTATTGACAGAGCCACCAACTATGTGCGGATCATCCCTGTCAAAGACGTTACCGGCAAGACGACGGCCGAGGCGCTGATCGATAGGATCATCTCACAGATCGGAGTACCAAGAAAGATATGTTCTGATCGAGGCTCGGACTTTAATAACGAGGTCATCGACAAACTATCTAAGTATTACGGGATGAAATGGCAATATGTTACTGCCTATAACCCGCGAGCAAATGGGAAAATCGAGCGGGTACACAGACCCCTCAAAGCCTCGCTAAAGATGTATTGCACGAAGAAGGAGAATCAAAGAGCATGGGTCGAGGCAGCACCATCATTTGCGTTTGCAATGAACTGTCTACCCTCTACGGCGTTAGGAGGCTCGAAGATCTCAATCTCGCCATATCAGTTAGTATATGGGCGTGAGCCTGATATCCCGACTTCGCTCCTTCACCCAAAAGACACTTGGGCGGATGCGGATGAGTTGTTTGGGATGAGACTTAGAGTGAAGATGGAGGCGGAACAAATAGTCAGGGCGCATAAAGAGGCGGAGCGCCGAAAGACTGATGCTGAAGGGGTGCGACAAGCGCACTTGGATCAGATCAAGTTTCAGGTTGGGGATATTGTACTATTGTACCATCCTCAGGTCCCGAAAGGAGTCAGCTCTAAGCTGTTCACTCACTGGAAAGGACCTTATCAGATTATGGAACAGACGGGACCTCTGAACTACAAGATCAGGGGTAGAGGGAAGGTGCAAATTGTGAATGTAAGAAGGCTGATTAAGTATGATCCCTTCTTACTGGAAGATGAATCCGTTGAGGAGGCGTTAAAATGGATGAAGGATGATTTCAAAGAGGTGCCGCCCATCCACAAGGAGGCTGGCATAGACCAAGACGATGCTTATCGGGCACCGATAGCTGAGAAGGAGGAGAGTGAGGTGGACAGTAAGGAGAAGACTGACCGCATAAGCGCGGTGGGGACTCAGTCTAAGTCTCCGCGAGAGCATAGCGGAAAGAAGCAGAAGATCACAGAGGCGCAGCTAAGGAGAGCGCGGAATGATCTTATCAACGACCAACCGAGGAAGGCGATGAGGTCGATGAGATCAAAGGACGTCCACCAGGAGGAGGAGGGGACGGACACTGACCCAAACGCGGGCAACGTTGAGATGTCCATGAGCGATGGAAGGAAGGCGATGCGATAACAACCATCGCATGGGTGAAAGATGCTTTCTATCTGATGAGACCAGCGGAACAACATGTCGCTGATGACGCTCTCTCAGACTTATACTTGATGCGGGTCGTGGCGGTCCCACGACAGATGCGTGTCACACGGACACTCAAAATATCATCAGCCGCAAAGATAGTACAACCGATACTCCAGTTTTGGAGAAGTATGGACCCGGTTGAGGATCCAAAGGCAAGACATTATCTGCCAGTATATAAAGACGCAAAAAGTCTCGAGACATGGGATGATACAATTACTCCCAGAGACAAGGATTACACTGCGTGAACCATTCAGACACTGCCAAGAGGAGTGCTTGATGTCCCTTTTGAATTATCGTTGGGCGGAATCCCTAATAAGATCTGGGACATTCTCGAACAGTCAAAGTTCGATCTGACTTTTGTTGGTGGTCCTCCACCAGGCAAAGAAATCCGCGCCACACGACGAAGGCAGTGACAAAGAAACTACTTTTCTTTATGCGTCTCAAACAAACTGGTTGATTGCCCACGGCGTATCATGATTTGATCATGCATCATCAGTTATCAATATGAATATTAAAAAGACTCAGTGATATAACTTGGCATTCGATCGCAACATACGAGTGCGAAAGGTCGATCGACGATGATACTACACCGTATACGGGGATCGCTAGTGTATTGAGCGATGGTGTTCCCGGGTATGACCCTTTCCAAGTCCTGGGATGATGTTCTCGAAAATGAAATGTTCTCTGAAACTTTCATTAAATTATTTTTTACGATAGATTATATACTGTCGTACCTGAGCACGGTCAATCTCTACTTGTGTCGGTATGTATGTATGTATGTATGTATGTACATTGTGTATGTATTTATGTATGTATGTATGTATGTATGTATGTATGTATGTATGTATGTATGTGTGTATATATGTATGTTCTGTTATGTTCTGTATGTATGTATGTATATATGTATGTATATATGTATACGTATGTATGTATGCATGTATTATATGTATGTATGTATGTATGTCTGTACATATGCATGTATGTATGATGTATGTATGTATGAATGTATCATTGTATGAATGTGTGTATGTATGTATGTATGTATGTCTGTATGTATGTCTGTATGTATGTATGAATGTATGTATGTATGTATGTATGCATGTATGGATTGATGTATGTATGGATGGATGGATGGATGGACGGATGGACTGATGGACGGATGGATGGATGGACGGATCGACGGATGTATGTATGTATGTATGTATGTATGCAATGTATCTATGTATGTAATATATGTAATGTATGTAATGTATGTATGTATGTATGTATGTATGCATGTGTGTATATATGCATGTATTACCACCGCCACGAACAACAACAACAACAACAACGAAAACCACAACAACGACATCAAACTACAACAACAACCAACCAACAACACCAACTACAACAACGACTTGCAACCACCAACAACAACAACAACACCACCACCACCAACAACAACAACAACAGTTGCTGTTGTTGTTGTTGTTGTTGTTGTTGATGATGATGATGATGATGATGGTGATGATGCACCACAACCACAGCTCGCCTAAAACAAAAAGAAATATTTGTATGAATTTATATCAGTTGGAATACAAGTGTGTCTAGTAATATCATGGCAATTCTAAACCAACTTGAAGAATTTTGTCAAGTTTGAATTTAAAATTTGAACATTATTAAATTTGATAAACAAATTAAATAGCATTCACTTTGATGTAAAACAACATGAAAACAAAGAGAAACCAACATTAACTAAGTTAGAGCCAAGCCGGAAACGGCTCGCTCAGTCTGACTTGCCACTCACTTCAAGTCGTTATTCATACTCGCAGACTACTTGAAGTATGCCTGAAATAATATAAGTACTGCCTTTTCAGCATATTTACAATGATTTTGAAGCATAAAACCGGTGCGGTAGCTTAGAGAGCAGAGTGAGTGAGAAAGTTTTACTCTAGTCACTGTGTCACACTTCGTGACTTAGACTACTTGCCACTCACTTGTAGTCATTATACATACTCATGGAGAAGTACTTGAAGTATGTATGAAATTATATTAATACTAGCTTTTTCAGCATATTTACATTGATTTTGAAGCATAAAACCAGTGCGTTAGCTTAGAAATCGCAGCCATGCACCCAGTCATAAAGTAGTCACTAGACTCTACTTGCGGCCCGGCACTTAATGTATTAATACTACTTGAAAATTTCAAGTTGAATTTGAATTTAAATTTGAAAATTCAATTTAATTCAAAAGAATATTATTAAATCAATTAATATTTATTAAATAAAACATAAGTTTGTATGAAATTTCGAAGAAAAACCAAACAAAAGTAACAAAAAACCAAAAAGTTACCAAAAATCAGCTAAACAGTAAAGAAACGGTTTTAACGGCTAGCAATTCAAATTTTTTTTAATTTTTTTTGCATAACTTATCGAAACAAGTATGATACTTTGATTTTAAAAAGTATCAGCATGTTCTGAAAACTTTTGTTCTTAGCTTAAAGTTCCGGCCTATGTCACCGCAGTAGCTTCCTGTATATCCTGTCACTTAAAAATTTCAAGTTCAATTTGAATTTGAATTTGAATTTCATTCAATATTATTAAAATTCAATAAAATAAATAAAAGTATATTAATTTTGATGTAAAACAACATAAAAACAAAGAGAAAATAAAAAAATATAATAATAATAATAATAATAATGTAATGCCCCCAACGATAGCTCGTAAAAAGTCGGTAATACAACCAAACATAGTCCTCAAAAGATGAGAATGATGTCTCGTTATATTAGCTCAGTGAAGCCAAAAAGGAAAACGGCAACAGACCAGGAATAAAATGGCATCAGGTCAAATCCGGACAAATAATACTGAAAAACAAGCTGGTGCACCTGTCACCAGGAAAAGGTACTTTTTACCGGCTATCCGGGGGGTGATGCCTACAGTACCCCCTCCCGATTTTATGAAGGAAATAGCATTTTCGTCATACACCTTCTGATTTCTTTCTGCAAATAGTATGCGCTATGGAGTCATGCCACACAGCGCATCGACCCACGGATAGCACACCAGAGCACTGCGACGGTACCAACGCTGGCATGGCAAGGCGTCCCTGGCTACACAGTCCCACCAACCGGGCCGCAGCCGCCAATTCAATACGCGATCCCGCCACATCAACCACAAAACCCGACAGGGTACATAACCGTCAGCCCAACAGTGCCCCCACCGTACATACCATCTAGTGCTCGCACACATGTATCCTGCACCCATTGCCACAAGCGCGGGCACACCGCAGAAAGCTGTTGGACCCTGAACCCACATCAACGCCCTCAGCGCACTACCAACTGATCACTCAATCACAACTCACGAACACACATACGTCTTGCACATCTGCACTAGCGATACTTGCAAATGTCGTCGAGTTTGAGTCACATGCACCCGCAACAGAAAACAGTACACATGTATGTATGTATGTATGTATGTATGTATGTATGTATGTATGTATGGATTGATGTATGTATGGATGGATGGATGGATGGACGGATGGACTGATGGACGGATGGATGGATGGACGGATGGACGGATGTTATGTATGTATGTATGTATGTATGTATGTATGTATGTATGCAATGTATGTAATGTATGTAACTTATGTAATATATGTAATGTATGTAATGTATGTATGTATGTATGTATGTGTATGTATGTATGTGTATGTATGTAACATACATACATACATACATATGTACATACATATGTACATACATACATACATATGTTACATACATAAGTACTTACATACATACATACTTACATACATACATACATACATACATACAATATTCCATATATACATACATACATACATACAAACCATAAAGTGATAGCAGTCAAATCATATTATGTTATCGCATCATCTCGAAAATAGTAAAGACCAATAAGAAAATGTAGAGCACTCACATTCAAGTATCATCACAATCAGGCAAGAGAAGAAATAACGGGAAAAGGCCATCAACATATGCATGGAATCATGTTTGGTTACATATTTCCAGTCTCTTGAGAGGGCGACAAACAAGCAAATCAATTGATGTCAAAAAAACCCGAACAAAACAAGACACTTCGGGCCGGCCTGTTTAACTTACGTTGATTACGGTCAATTTTTTCACCTTTTGAATCCTGCCAAACACGTGCTTTGTTCTTTTGGTAGTACTTTGGTTCTAAAAGTTGTCGTCTCTTGTTCTCTTTGCTCTTATTGCCTCATGCCAATATTACAAGTCTATTTGCTCTGCCCTAAGCTTTTCTTTCCATTTCTTTTTTGTCTGCTTTTTTTTCCCCCATAACTTTCCCATGCACAATGAGCTCAAATGAACAAATATGCCAAGCACATACTTTTGCATAGCCAACAGCAGATCAGCTCAAATTTGGTGCCACGGTCTGTTTATTTGTTTTCTCCATTATTGCCACTTTTTTACATTGTTTTTGCTTGGTTGTTTGTGTCTTGTTCCACGATTCCATTCATGCCAACCACCGTGCCAAGTTTTGCCATCATGATTTTTTTCTCTTTTTCCTTTTCCATTTCCTCACCCAAATCCTTTGTTTCTTGAAAACAGCATAACTTGTCGGATCAACACATTTGAGCTTTTTGTTTGTAGTGTTTCTTCTTTGCTTTTCCATTTCATCCCTTGCTTGTGTATGCAATTAAAACTGGGTTTTTTTTTTGGAAACCAAAACATGTCTGTGTCTGTGTCTGTATGTGTATGTGTGTATGTATGTATGTATGTCTGTGTATATGTATGTATGTATGTATGTATGTATGTATGTATATATGTATGTATGTATGTATGTGCATGCATGCATGTATGTATGTACAATGTATGTATGTATGTATGTATGCTGTATTTATGTGTTTGTGCATGCATTTACATATGTAATGGATGCATGTATGAATTTATTGATTGGTTGTTGTTGTTGTTGTTGTTGTTGTTGTTGTTGACGACGACGACGACGATGATGATGATGATGATGATGATGATGCACCACAACCACAGCAACCATCACCACTCAACTATCAGCAGAACAAAAACAAAAACAACAACAACAACAACAACAACATCAACACCAACAACAGCAACAATAACAACAATAACAACAACAACAACAACAACAACAACAACATGTATGTATGTATGTATGTATGTATGTAACATATGTATGTATGTATGTATGTATGTATGTATGTATGTATGACATATGTATGTTTGTACATGGCATATGTATGTATGTCGTAAGTGGGCGTGCCTTCGGGGGATTCGATGGAGAAGTGTTGATGTGGCCCCCGAGACTGCCCAGGCCCGCTGCTCGTAGTGCGTCTTGTTGCTGTTGTAATGTCGGTGCCAAAGCCCCGCGGATGAATGACGATGATGATGATGCTGGTGACGGTGCGTTACCAGTGCTGCTGCTGCTGCTGCTGTTGGCTGCGCTCCCGAGAGGTTGGTCATTGCTGGCGCCGGCGCCTGTCGCTGCGGTAATACTATGGCTGGTCGTAGATGCAGAGCTGCCAGACACACTCGCACTGCCTCCAGCCGCGAGTAGTTGATAACCCAGATCTGGGCAAGAATTTTTTCAAAATTCTCGCCTTCGTCTGGGTTGTAGCACCCCTCCTATTGCTAGTTTGAACTTTCAATACGAAGGCACAAAACAACCAAATAGCCTTATAGCACACTACAAGAAAACATATGACATATTTTTATTTATCATTTAAAGAATTATAAGTGTCATAATATAGAATGAGTGAGAGAACAATCAGAAAAGTTTCAAAAGGCGGAATATGTATTCAAGAAAATGAAATCGTTATAAGGTGGAGAGAAAATGGCGAACAAAAAAGAAAAATAATTTACATTGGAAAAAAGAGGTCAAAGGAAGAAGCAGAAAAGCAAGCAAGGGAGTTTTACGAAAATGAAGTATTATCAAAATACGAAGAAGATAATAAAAATACAGATTACAAACAATTAGCAAAGCAAAAGAAGACAGAATGGAGAAAGGAAAAAATTAAAGAAAAATATACATGTGTCTGTGGTAAGACCATTGGAATATACAGCAAATACACACACGAAAAATCAGAGTTTCATAGAGATTTCTTCGCGGAGAAAGAGGAGGTAATGATTGGAGGTTATCAAGTTATACGTGTTTGTCGCAGACATGATGACATAGAAAGCACCATATCTCCAACACGTTGGAGATAATCCGAAAAAATAAAATGTGAGTGCGGAGCAGAGGTATCAAGAGCGAACTTATCAAGACATAAAAAAACACACCGACGGAAAACCAAAGTTATCCAAAAATAAAATAAGTTTATTTACTATACATAAATAAACTTAAGGGTCCATTTTGAAAAAATGAACTTATCTCGCAAACAGAAAAAATCGGAATATATCAAAGAAAGAAGAAAACAGAAATATACATGTGTCTGTGGTAAGACCATTGGAATATACAGCAAATACACACACGAAAAATCAGAGTTTCATAGAGATTTCTTCGCTGAGAGAGATGTGATTATGATAGGCGGTCATAAAGTTGAACGTATATGTCGCAGACATGATGACATAGAAAGATATTATAGTTAATTCAACTTATGAATTAATTTTATGTTAAAGAGTAAAATTATATTACTAATAATATATACCATGGGGAGACACAAGAAATATCTCACACCTGAGGACAAACGAAAGGCTAACTCCGAAAAGGCTCTTGCATATTACAAGAGAAATAAGGACGAAATTAATCAAAAGAGGAAGGAGCAATTAAAAGAACGAAATAGAAAACTTAAGGAATACGAAGAAATGAAGGCGAGAGGAATATAAAACAAAAAACAAAAAAACGAAAAAATGAATTTCATATTAAAGGTAAGACAATTTATATATATATAAAGGTAAAACAATTTAATATTTTTCTAATATTTTATATCACCATTGATATAATGCCACCACCTTTACCACCCAGACCAACGAAAGAAAATGTAGAACTGGCAAAGACTAGAGCGAACTTAAGGGAAACTAAGACACAGGAAGCGAAGAAGCGAGAGGTTAAACTTATTGAGTTAAGACCAGTGCGAAATAGAGCCTTAAATTCACTCACATACCGCTTTAAACAACTCGATATCAACTTCTATGATATGGATGAGATAGATTATACAATAATGAGAGCGGTAAGAGATGTTAAAAGCAGAGGTATGACAGAGAATGCGAGTATCCATGTTAAGTTTGCTTATATTACTGATATTGATGACGAAAAGTTTTATAGATGGAAAACTTTCAATGCGGTAAGGATAAAGGACATTGAAAATTTATTTAATGCTATTTATCAATACAATGAGGAAAATTTAGAAGCAAGTGCTAATGGATACGACCGCTTCATTCAATTTATGAGGATTGAGTTTATTCAGGAAGACGGAGGCGGATGTAATCTTTCAGGACATGACAAGAAACATAAAACAGATGAAGGAATTCATATTAATCCAAGGAGTAAGGATAATAATTGTTTCTTCTATGTTTTTAAGGATATATTAAATTTACCTGTGAAAGGTAAATCAAAACTTAATAAAAAGGTTTGTAATGATATTAGAAGCGAATTTAACCTTGAAAATAATTCATATATTCCGCTTTCAATTGGATATGAGATCTTAAAAAAATATTGTATTGAAGGGAAATATTTTGAATTGACTGATGCGACAAGCAAACATACATTTAAAAATTATGAAGACCCTTTAATTACTGCTGATGTGCTTTGTTATCTCAAAGAAAATCATTATTTAGGGTTTATAACCAGAAACAAAAAGAAATGCCCCGATTGTTATAAAACATACTTTGTTAAACATACTTGTAATGAGGACAGACAATCATATGTTGATGGGATGTTTAAAGATAAAAGAAGATTATTGACCAGATTTGTTGAAATGAAATATAACAATCAAGATGAGATTTTTCATTATGATTTAGAAACATATAGAAATGAGGCTGAAATCCATACCGCGTATATAGCAGGTTATACGATTGCGGATATCGGTTTTAAATATGTCGCTGGCGATGATTGTATTTCAAAACTAATTGACATAATCTTTCAATATGCGGAGGAATTAAAAAAGAAGAAACCAAAGGCAACATTATATGTTAATGCTTTTAATGGAAGTAAATTTGACCATTACTTTCTTCAAAAAGAATTTATTAAAAGAAAAATAAAAGACACTCCGTTGATTAATAATGGTGCCATTATTTCAATGGAATATAAAAATATGAAATTTTGGGACTTGTCTAAGCACACAGAAGGAAGCCTTAAAAAGAACCTTGAAAGTTTGGGATGTAATGTTTTAAAAGGTGATTTTGACCATGAAAAAGCGAAACGATGGGAAGAAATAGGAGATGATATGAAAAAAGAATGTTTATTGTATTTAGAAAAAGATGTTATGGGATTAAAGGAACTATACGAAACACTAAATAAGCCGATATACGAAGAACATAAAACAAATCTTTCTGAATTTATTTCTACTTCTTCTTTAACCTTTAATCTTTGGAAAAAGAAGATACGTAAAAAATATAGAATATATCTCCCAAAAGTAAATCAAGAAAGTGATTTCAGAAAGGCTGTATATGGTGCTAGAACTTACCCAAGCAAAAGGAGATTTATCTCAGAACAATATCAAAAATACATAAATGGTAAAATTGGCTTTGATGAGGTTGTAGATTATCTTATTGATGCGGATGTTGTAAGTCTTTATCCAACGGCAATGCTTGAAAATTATATGACGGGTGAAATAAATGAATGTGAAGGAGAAATGAAAGGGAAACTTGGAATATATAATGTTGATTACATTTCTCCAAAAAATCTATTACACCCACGTGTGCCTTTTCGCGATAGTAAAGGTTGCTTAAAATGGGAGTTAAGGGATATGAAAGACCAATGGCTTACAAGCGTAGATATTGAAGATATGATTGAACTCTGCTACCAAGTCAAAATCAATCGTGGATATTACACAGAAGGAGTCGAACCAGTATTCAAAGAGTATATATCGGACTTATTTAAGAAAAAACAAAACTCAAAGAAAGGAACACCGCAGTATTTATTGGCGAAGTTATTTATGAATGCTTTATATGGAAAGACAATTCAAAGACCGATAAACTCAGTGAGTAAATATATTTCTAAAAATCACGAATACTGGAAATTCTGGGCTAAACACGTGATAACAGATATTGAGAAATTTGATGAGGCGAATGGTGAATTATGGCTTATCTCTGGAACACCGCGCGACGAACAAATAATAGAAGATAAAATTACAAAACCCACTCAATACGGGGCATTTATATTAGCATACAGCAGACGAATTATGTATAAATATATGACGGAGGCTAATCCAGACAACAATCTAGAAAATGATTATTATTATACAGACACAGACAGCATTCAAGCACATGTAAAAACGATAGAAAAAATAAGAAGATTTAGAGATAAATCAATCGGCGGGATGAGTGATGACCTTGGTGATGATTGTAAAATAATAAGGGGTATATGGGTAGCACCAAAATTGTATATGTTGGAGTATGTTAAGAAGGATGACAAGAAAACACATTTCCACTTTAGAGGAAAAGGATTGGACTTGAAGAAATTAAATCCTGCTTCATATGAACTAATGGACAAGGGCGAAAGCCTGACAAACACAAGAGACTTCATAATGAAGAAGATACACACGAGCAGAAACAGCAAACAGCAACACATTGAACACTTTAGCATTCAACACCAAAAGAATGTTGTAAAAGTTGTAAATAAGACGAGATGGTGCGGACGAGATTTCTATACTGATAATGATAGCATTCCGCGAGGATACCATATAAGGACATAAAAGAATTAATTATTAAAAAAAAATAAAATAAAAAAAATTATTTTTTTCCATAAAAAATTTTTATCAGTCTATATATACCAATGTCCGCCCTCACCAGACTATGCGAGAAGTTTGAAAAACTCTCTATTGAAAATAAAAATGAAACATTTTCTCTTACCGATGTTAAAAAGATAATTACTGACGAAATCCAAATGATTGAAAAGGCACGGGCAGGCAAGCCAAAGGATACTTTTCCATTTGGTAAGTATAAAGGTAAAAAAATTCAAGATGTAGCAGTTATTGATAAGCCATACCTTGAATGGGTTATGAAACAGCCTTGGTTTGAGAAATTTACCGACATTAAGGCAGAAGTAAAAAAATATATTTAACAAAAAAATAATATTAATAGTATACCATGACCGACCTGAGCACCAAGCAGGACTACTTGAATGAAATTGAAAAATGGAACATTGACAGCGAAGTTAAGAAACCCACTATTAAATGGACTAAACCCGACATTGTTTCTTTTTATGAGCAATATAAACCAAGAGATGATAATGTGAAAGTAGTAAATAATAATAGTTTAGAAAACGTGTTGGACGAAGAGCCGAGCACACCTTTTAAGGAGACTGACTTGAAAGAAACTGGTATCACCGAAATAAAGGCTAATGTAGGGGTAGAAATTGCAAAGAAAGAAGAACAACAACACGAAGCAGACATTTTTCTTCAATATGGTAAGTATAAAAAAATGAAAATTGAAGATGTCGCTAAGATTGATAAACCATACCTTGAATATTTAATTCAACAACCTTATTTTAATAACAAAGATGCGGTAAAAAAATATTTATAATATCCACATCGCTTTTCATTAATTTTTTTGCTTCAATGGTCTTCTATAAAGTTAGCGATAACATTAATATTGCTACCAGCACCTGCCGACACAGCCTTCTGTGTGAATGTCAAAACATCGTTCGGTGTTAATTGAATATCGTAAGTTCTGAGATTAATCTGTTGAGTTGAGGTGGCATTTACATAAATCTTAAAAATTGTCGTTCCGTTGGCGATAGCGGTTGCTTTTGTGTCTGTATCTACGATTGAAGTTGTGGCATCAACATCGGCAAAACCAGCCCCTGTTAGTGTCCCATTCAATACCATTCTGACGACATTTGACTTAGTATCTTCATTTGTAATACTTACCAAGGAAGGAAAGACATTTGAATAGTTGGTGAGGCTATTATTGAATAGTGCTTTATTCCTGATACTTAAAATGGGGCTTTCAGTGGTGCTCGTTTTTTCGTCTCCTTCCGCAGTATTTGTAATACTTGTATTAATAGTATTTGACCCCTCAATGAATAAACTAGCACTCGCCGTTTTAAGAATTTGTATTCCAGTCTTTGCATCATTTCTCATGACTGCCGTAAAAGGTAATGTTGTATTTCGCAGGCTTACTTCATCATTCGAATTAGCATACTTAATCATATGAACTAGTTGGAAATCACCAGTCTCTGGATTTTCAATTGAAAACTTAATAGCACCAAACCCGAGATACTGAAATTGAATTTGAAATACATTTCCTACACTCCAATCTAAGTCTGGCATAGCCGAAGTTCCATCGCAAGGGTCGTCCCAATCCACTTGGTCAATATAATCTACAGCATTTCCCGAACAATGTGCGATATTCATTCCTGCTTGATTTTTGCAAAAATAAAAGCCATTGTTAAGGTCGTTTCCTATTCCAATAAATGAATAGTAATCTTTTGTATCATCCGTTGTCCATAGAGCAGTAAAGCGGGCAAGGACACCCGTTCCAGTTCTATATTTTATTCTCCTTTTACTTACTAATCCAGCATCTGCCGTCGCATTTGCTTGAGTTTTCAATTCTGCCATATTTTCCAAAAATGACACACTTGATTTAGTTTCTGTTTTTGTCCATATCCTAGTATTAATGGTATATGGAAAGATTTCTTGTAATACTGGTGTTAATTGTGCAGTTGTTGTTTCGCCGAAGGCTGTCTTCATATTATCAATGTGTCCATCATATCCTACTTTTAGGTTAATGAACTCTCCTTTAGGATTTTGTGCGACCAAATTTCGTTGGTGAGACATCTCTATATATAAACAAAAAAATTAACTATCAAAATTAATAATTACATATTACCTCACTGGCGGAGTTATGAGATCGTAATCATATTTGCCTTAACCTGAACCTCTCGCTGAGTGATTGCCACGGTGTAGTGGTTAAGAGCAGTTCCCGCATTAGTGCCAATAAACTCCCATCGTCGCTCAGTATCAAGACTTAAACCGCTGATTTCATTTTGGTCTTTGCTCCATAGCGGGCGGGTATTATCCCAAGCATCAACCCAGAACCAGTTGTATTTATACACATCATTATTCATCAAGGCCGAACCCTCAATCTTTGGCTTCAAATACATATAGTCTTCTTCAGAGGCGCAGTCAATGTTAAACTCTTGCTGTCGTGCTCCGTCTAGAGTAGTGTATAAAGTAGCGATCTTTGCTGCTGTGCGATTATCATGGTCATAAGCAGTGTTCTTCCTTTCTTCGGTGTTAAAAACTGAGTGATAAATCTTCTTCAAACGGCGACCATGGCCTCTGTCAAATCGCATAATAATATTTTGGGTTGTGGTTGCTCCAATTGAATTCTTATAAACATAGGGATAATCAATATTGAAGTTCATGCCTTCGGGGCTAGCAATCTTCTGTTGAATTGATTGAATGACATCAGGGTTCGTTTCAACAGCGAGAAACAAGTTAAGATTGGTAACATCAGCAGATACAGCCATAGGCAGTGTAGCATTTAGTGCGGCAAGATAAGCAGTGCTAAGACAAGTAGCGGCACCATTCGTCACCGTATAACCGGTTCTGTCAGTAGCACTCCACACAATTCGCATAGTCAAAATCTCTGGAAACATAATAGTCTTATCAAGTGCGAAAATAGTATTAATAATCATACCCAAAGGAATTTTAACATTGATAGCGGTGGCGGCAGTTGCTCCACTTCCCACAAGATACTTCGCCTCGTTGTAATTAACATTTACGGCGGATAGTGCTCCCACTCCAGTCGTCAAAGCAGCATCATCGTGACGACGAGCAGAAATCACTGGCTCTCGCAATAGACCCTGAGTTGCGGCAGCAACATCGTTAGCAAGATCAGTCGCCGCACGAAAGGCCGTTCTAGTTGCTTCAATGGCACTAATGTTAATCAAGCCGTTAGCATTACACTTTTGTAGCATACATCCGTATCCACTAGCATCCCCGTGGTTAGGAAGGTCAAGGAAATCCTTCAAGTTCATTTCTGGTTTCCACAACATCTTAGTCACATGTCTAAGGTTGTTAACGTCGCACAGATAAACACCGCTACGGGTCTGAAGTTGAATTTGAGAAATTTGCGAAAGGCAGTCCATAAAAATTCTAGTATAAGTGTTGGCAACAAGAGGTGCTCTCATAGTATAAGTAAAACTCAAATAAGACCGAGCGAGATTGAACGGGCGACTGATAAGGTCAAATGATCGTTCTTGTCCGCCAGCAGTGGTGACTTCAAATGAAGCGGAACCCTCACGTGGGGCGAGTTTATTCAAACGATAAGAAGCACTGATGTAGTCAGTCTTACTGAAGTCTAATTCGCCTCCGTGTTGAGTTGGCATTTTGTTTTTTTGTTTTTGGCAGTTGTGAAATTAACTAATTCACCAGAATATATTTATAGAAAAAAATAAATAATTCTAAAATTAATTAAATTACCTTGATTTTAATAAATTGAAAAAGGATGTAAATAAATTAAAATAATTTGTTTCTCTGTAAATCAACAAAGTCATTACAATACCCAAACCATTAAGATTTATAGCCTGATCGTTTTCGTCTGTAAGATAAAACCTAAATACATTATTTGAACTGGAGGATAATTTCTTACCATACTCTGACCCGCTTCCGTCGTATATAACAGCACCAAAAGGAATTTCGTTGGCAGTGTATATTTCTTGTAGCACGTGATTATCTCCTTCACCAACTAAGTCCGATTGAAGATACAAAGTCTTTTCTCCAGTTAGAATAATTACATTTGGTGATTTAATAAAATCATTTGCAAAGAAATATGTGGAATTTCTATCAAACCCCATTACTTCGTGAATACGGGTATCACCATCAAATATAAATCGCGGTTGAATACCTCCGTTATTTGAAACACTGAATGTTAATTTGCCATCCTCTGGTTCTATGTTGGTATTATTACTGGATACAACATAAGTATAATTATTAGGGCTGTCTGCGGTTAGTATCTCCGACAACTTATTTTTTAGATTGTTCATTGTGTAGTTTCCCTCAGGTATAGTAATTAAAGCCTCATACCCGTCTTCGCTAAGAGTAAAAGTATTATATGGCGAAGCCACAGAGTAATACGACTTTGGAACATAGATATGAATAATTTTACAATGTGTGGGATTGTCCAGTGATTTTAAGTTTATTTCGTGTGTAAAGTCGCTATCTGTGCCTGTTATTCTGTTTTTACTATTTATGTAATAGATACCACTTGACCTGCCCCCTTTGTAATCCATTGTATATTATACGAATAATTTTTTATATGAATGTATTAAATCCCTCACCATCCCCATATCCATTCTGTGCTTTCAACTTTTCCGCTTCTTCTTCTTTTAATTCTGTGAAACCCGAACTAAACTTAAATCGGTTGCCTTTCGCTCGCTCCATTAAAAACCTCATTGAGTGCCATCCACAAGTTGAGGAAGTATCACTCTGTTGTTTTACTTGATTAACCTTCATTAATAAATAACTATCGGGGTGGCTTTTGTCAATCAGTTGTTTCATTTGTTGTTGAAAGTCTTCCGTTGGTTGGTAAAGTGCTAATGGGTCATACACTTCCACTGACCTGTCTTTATCCAGACTTACCCATATAGCAATCCAATGAGACCCCGCTTGTTTGTGATTGTCCAAATTCATAATAAATCCGTATCGCTTTCTTTTTTCTGGATTTAGTTTGTAGATTTCATCACTGGCTATCGCTCCGAGATACCATCCATATTTTTTCATTATGTCATCTATTTCATTAGTCATTAAACCGCGACCCTCACCTTGTAATGGGACTTGCTCTGGCTGTGGTTTTGACTCTGCCTCTGGTTGCTCTGGTTGCTGTGGCTCCTCTGGTGGTGTTCGGTCTGGCGGTGTAGTCGTATCCGCTGCTGGCTCTGGTGGCGGTGGTAGCGGTTGGGGCATCCCTTCATCAACATTTAAATCCGCTGAAACTTGTTTATCTACATTTGGGTCTATTGTCATTTTGTTAGTTAGAGTATTTACAAAATCATGTTTGTTCATTGTGTGTTTCCAATCTTTGCGGGCTAAGTATTTTTTTATTTTCGCTATTGAAAATACCTTATCAATTAATTCATTTAATGTCTTCGCTCCACTACCTTTTTGTTCAGTAATACCCATATACTCTTCATATCTAGCATAATCTGCCACTTTTCTTTTTACGTTTTTCACCTCACTTCCAACATCAATATTAAACCTTTTAATCATGTTAATAATCCACTTTGAAGTGTCTTTGTAATTTAATTTGTTATGACCATCATTATCTAGTTTCTTTTTTAAAGCCTGTGCTAACTCTTTTATGGTAATGGTTGGGTGATAAGTTTTTGAAAATCCAGAGATTAAAAATTGATTAATTTGTAAATTTTCAAGATGCTTACCTTTTTCTTCCGCTTTCTTTTTTTCCTTTTCAAGTTTTTCTTTATATTCTTCTGCTAACTTTTTCTGTTCCTCTAAAGATGTCGCTGTGGCTATAGCCGTCTGAATATCTTGACTGGCTTTTTGAAAGTCTTTGAGACTCATCTTTTTTATGAACTTATCTGTATATCCTGCTAATTTCAGTGTTTCAATATCTTTCTGCTTTTGCTTTTTTTCTTCCTCATATTGCTCTTTCGTTTTCAATGGTGCTTCATCTCCTAAATTAGGTAAGGCTGGTGCTTGTGGTGGTGCTCCAAATGGTGGTGCTAATGGTGGTGCTTGTGGCGGTGCTTGTGGTTGTCCCTGTTGTTGTGGCATGATATATTGATACTGCTGTGGCGGTGGCATAATAGCCAATCTTTGGTTCCTTTGCTGTTCGTATTGTAAATCCTCTATGAGTTTTTGCTCCTCCTTAGTTCTCTGTCTTTTTGCTCTTGTCGTTCCTTGATATCGGATAGTTCATTGCGGTGTATCCTTGCTAACTCATCCTGCCTTTCCTTCACATCTGCTACGTCTTTTCGTTCTAGCCTTTTCTTTTCTTCTTCTAAATCCTCCCTTTTCTTCTTTTCCTTTTCTTCCTCGTCATGTATTAACTCATATTTCTTTTGTAAGTTGCTTTGTATTTGGTTTCGGTTCTCGTGTTCAAGACGATTGAAATCAGATTTGATTATTTTTTCCCTTGGTTTGCGGCTAGCCCTTTGCGACTTTGGTTTGCTAATATATTTCATAAAAAGTTTAACAATTTGTAATGTGCTTAAATCATTTGTTTTCTTACCAAAATTAAGATAATATTTTTTACCCTTCTGGATAATATATGGCCTCCCGCTCTTATTTCTATAAACTCGTGGTGGACGGACTTTCGCCCTTTTCACATTCTTAGTCTTAGCCGAACCCATTATATTATCAAAAAAATATTTCAAGAAACAAAATATATCTTCAACGAAACTTAGCCCCGCTTGCTAAACATTTTTTATCTAAACTTTACAGCACCTCCTCGTTGCTTACCATACCCAAGTTTTGCGGCAGTAGCACTAACACTACCCGCGTAAGGCACCCCAACACTACTCAATGCCCCCGCAGTCCTAGAGATTACCTTATTATCGCGAAGAAATTTATTAACAGCCAAGGCGGTTTTTCCGACCTTAGCCCAGTTAATCTTTCCTCCCTTTTGACCACATCCCTTCTTCTTTGATCTTGTCCGAGATACTTTTTTTCCTCCCTTCTGTGGCATTGATGGATTGTATCCGATGTTATATCCTGATGGTTGTGAAATTATCACTGGTGATACTGGCATATATAATACAGAAAAATAATTAATTACAAATTTTTATTTCAACCGATAAGCAAAGTTTTTTCTTAACTCATCATCAACACTTGAAACATAAAGAAAATTAAATCTCTCCTTTGTTGCTTCGTGATACTTTTGAAGAAAGTAATCAAAGTCAAAAGATAAGTCTAAGTGTTTATACACTAGTTCCATTTTGTCCTGAGATTGGCTTGGAAAGATTAATAGATAATCTAACTGCTTAATGGCTTCTGGCCGTAGGTCGTTCAGATACTGACTAGACATAATAACCTTTGATTTATAGTGTCTGTTCTTTTTTAACAAATCGCTTACGGACTTGTCTCTTAATCCACTTCCTAAATCATCCAAAACAAAAACAACCTCTGGAGAAATATACTTACTTGGTCTTTCTTTCGGTGCTTCATTTGTCTGTTTCTTTTCTTTTCCGAAATAAAGAAATTGTGGCTTCTCTATTTCCTCCTTATCTCCAACATGTTGGAGATATCTTGTTTTACTTCTCCTTCGTGCTCTTCATCCTGCCTGTTCAGTTTGTCTAGTTCATAGTCTATGACACTATCTCCGACACGTCGGAGATTACCATCCGATTTAAGAAAGGTATATATTGCCATCGGGTTTCCCCTGTTCTTAAAGTGCTTTACCATTGCTTTATAAATGTAGTCCTTGTGAATTGTTGAAGCGATAATGACAATGCGGGTTTTTCTGTCTGTTGTCCGTTTCAGTATTTCAAAGAGTGCTGTCGTCTTACCGCTCTTTTTTCTAGCAAGTAGAAATATGTTGGCATACGGCTCATTAAATAATTTATAACCCTTGGCCTTTTTGTTTCCATCACCCTCTTGTTTTACTGGCTTCACCTTGACATTGTTTATTTTCTCCATCCTATATTCTACCCTACGAATTCCAAACACACAACAATTCGCCCCGCTAAATTTCCTGTGTCAATATTTCCGCTGTCAGTTTCAAGGATTTTAAATGTATATTGGCCGTCAGTCCATCCTACAACACCCAAATTATAACCGAGATTTGAAATGTTTGCTATATTACTATCCGCGAATGTTCCAATAATTCCAATTCTATCCATGTAAAGAATTCTGGTTTTGGTTTCGGTCTGGTCGTTCATATAGTGGATAAACTTAACATTCATTTTGGTGGGTGTGAATGACATTTGGATATTCTTATTAAATGTTTTGTTTCCTACCGCAAAATCATTGCTCAGAAAAATAATCTTTTGGTATTTATAGTCAGTCATGGTTATATTACTGATGATAAACTTTTTAATAATCAAAATATTTTCGCGGACTGCCTGCGACTTTTACTCACGGATAAGTGAAAAAAAGAATATAAGTTGTGTTTATTGTATTCAAAAAGGTATAGATACTAAATTTAAATGTATTTACAAACCAATGTCAGATTGGTGTATAAGTTTTGATGAAGCAATGCCTTTAATGTGTTCGGGTAGTGATGCTTCTTGGTATATGACACATATATACGAATGCTCTGATATTTGAGAATTTCGCTTCTATCTGGCTAATCGCCAGATTTCTCGCTTATTCTCAAACATCGTCTTCCGTTTTATTTTTTTTACGATGTTTATCAACAAACGAGAATGAGCGAAGCGAATGAGAGTGAAGTTGATAAATATCACTTCTTTGAAGAAGGCGATGGAAGGCAAATCCCAATCAAAAGTGTTAAAATACCGACATAAGTATTAGCAACCTCACAAGGTAAGTTCTTTTCAGATAGCCTTACGATACAAAGGGTTATAATGGAGATAATGATACCCATTTGAAATAAGTATTTAATAAGTCGGCTGTCTGTCGGTCTGTTTGTTATACAACAACAATTCCAGTTATCTTCCAATTCGTGCTCTACTTTTTTTTCCTCATTCTTCAATGAAATGTCTAAAACACGATTTTTTATTTCTGGAGTTAGTTCCATATCTCGGACATGTCCGAGATTATCCATATCAATGACTGGCGGTGGTCTGTGAAGTCTAGTTGTATTATTAGCCATTGGTTGGATATACAACGGCTCGTATTTCTGCTAGTTGGTTCGCTTGGTCTTGTAATATATTAAGTAAAGTTTTATTTTCTTTTTCTAAATTATCTACCCTAATCTCGGACATGTCCGAGATTATCCGCCATGTGTTGAAATCCGCTGACCAATATCGGTATAAAACTTGTATATGTTATGCTTCAAGGTAGCCGTCTCCATCCTCTGCTTTCATTCCACTTTCAGATACAAATTCAGGAAATACTTTTTTGACTTCGTCCGCAATAAATCCGTGGCATTTTTTTTCTTTCTTCTCATCTGATTTCCAATAATATGAACAACAATTTATTTTCATAGTTTATCGCAA
>WBZZ01000228.1:15000-17500 GCA_019918135.1 Paulinella micropora
GACAAGCAGAGCAGAACCGTCCGTGACGTGGGAAGTGTCCGGGCCGCAGTGCTTGGATCAGCTGTGGGCACGCCGCAACTCGCAAATGCGCACTTTCCTGAGTGAATATATTAATAGTCACTCAAGGTAGACACCGCACCCCTTGAGCGAAGGTCCTCAGGTTGTCTGCGATCAGTTGCACAGGAAACGCACCAAGGCTAACAACCCAATGGACAATGGCCTCCGCAATGCTTCTCGTCGTGTACCGGCAACCGGTGCGTCCTCCTCTTACCGGTCGTAGTGACTTCCGAGTCACAGAACGAAGAATTTAACAACAATGCGAACGTTTCCCGCCAGTTCAACTACCGAAGTCAAAAAGATGAGGCGCCTCATGTACTGTCCAGAAAATGACTTACGAAACGTACTGATATGGGTAAAAAGGGTAATGATAAAAAGCTGGTGCCACCAGTACCAGAACAAGTACTAAACTTCAAAGTCCTGCATTAATAACTAATAATAATATAATAACAGTAACGACTACTACTAACGAATAAGTAAAGTATATAATAACGGACATAACTGAGGAGGAAGGGTCTAATTACAAATGTCCAATGGAGTGAGGGAGAGTCAGAGAGAGAGAGAGAGAGAGAGAGAGAGAGAGAGAGAGAGAGAAAGAGAGAGAGTCTTGTTCTCAGCAGGGTTCGAGTCTGGGTTGACAGTGAGAGAAATGCTCCCATTCTCTACTCCACTGCAGACAAGTTAGATTGGTCTGATTAGTTGGTAGTTGACTGGCAGCCAGGATTGTAGCAAAGCTGTGCTCACCAGTATGCGACGATGAAGACATTTTAAAAGCGAAAAAAAGAGCAGCAACCTAAGAGCTTTGTTCGAAAGGCCTAACGCAGGCAGCAAAAAAAGTTCCAAGCAAATGGTTAAGAGAGCAAAAGGAAACAGTTAGCCTCACCACTTCATGATGCCTGTGACGAAATCGGTCGAAGAATAATGATTTTATTAATAATACCATAATAACAACAATAAAATATTAAGAGTACGTAACAACAACAACAACAACAACAACAACAGAGATAACGAGTGCGTAGCAAAAGGTAAACCATACAAAAGCGCTCCGGTAGATAGAGGTAGAGATAGGGATAGAGATAGATGGATCTCTGGATAGGGACAGAGATAGAGAGACAGGTCGAGCTGGAGATAGATATCAAGATACGGAATGAGATTGTGATTGAGATATCAAGATGTAACGATTAGCAATATACGGTACAGGTATGAGGATATGGAGGTGAAGAGATAGATTAGCTTGTGGCTGAGGCCTTTTGAGCACGCGTGCGGCCGATTCTACACTGTCTCGAAATTTTTGGTTTCGGGTGGCGAGGGAGGCAGAGCTTTCGCTGGCCTGGGGTGGCAAAAAGCTGGCACACCCAACACCCGAATATTAGATGGTGGAGAACAAGCCTGAGGACAACTTGCCATGTTGTCCGCATAGCTATGAAGAGATCGAGAAGGGGATAGAGAAAATTACTGACGACAGTCATGCAGACTAAGTCTAACTTTGAGCGTATGTTGCTCACTCAAGATTTCAGGTTGTAAACATGGTGATTACGTCGCTTGAAAGCTGCTTTGAGCTGCCCAAGGATGGCTTCATCGTGGTCGTAACATCATAACACTGAAATTAAGTACGAGATCAACTTGGATGATTTGAAGACATAGAGGTACAGCCAACCTGGTCGGTCGTTTTCACACACCCCAGACCCAGAACACGTCAAATTTTCGAACAGCCACAATAGCTCACTGATGTCCTGTCTTGTGCGGGAAAATGACTGGAAAATTAATTAAACGCCCGAAAAAAGTTGGGGTGGATAAACAGAGATGTATGTGTGACTTAAGCCTCGAGCGCAGGAGTGACGAGCTCTTTGATTTTGTCTGCAATCTTTGCACGATCGTCTTCATCCGTGATACCTGGCCAAGTGAGACACAAATGATAGATAAACAGGTAGGTAGGTAGGTAGGTAGGTAGGTAGGTAGATAGATAGATAGATAGATAGATAGATAGATAGATAGATAGACAGACAGATAGATAGATAGATAGATAGATAGATAGATAGATAGATAGATAGATAGATAGATAGATAGATAGATAGATAGATAGATAGATAGATAGATGGACCTATCGTTCTGAGTGTGAGTGTGTGTGTGTGTGTGTGCGTGAGAGAGAGATGGGGGGGGGGAAGGGAGGGAGAGAGAGAGAGAGAGAGAGAGAGAGAGTGAGAGAGAGAGAGAGAGAGATGTTTCTCTTAACCCATTTCTTCCAGATCGTCTTCATCCCAAATTTCCAAATCATGTCCTGCAAAACCACCAAGACTATCATACTTAGATACATGCATACACGCTTTGAGGCATGCATGGATACATACATATGCATGGGTTCATAATATAGCATGCATTAGACAAACATATATACATACATACATGCATGCATGCATGCATACATACATACATACGTACATAG
>WBZZ01000228.1:47500-50000 GCA_019918135.1 Paulinella micropora
CGCTGTCGTGTTTAGGTCAAAGCTGTGTGCTGCTCCTGCTTGCCTACTACCTACCTATCTACCTACCCACCTGCCTACCTACCTACCTACCTGCCTTCCTGCCTGCCTGCCTACTTACTTATCTGATGTCGCTGTCGTGTTCAACTTAAAGCTGTGTGTGCTGCTGCTGCTTGCCTACCTTCCTATCTACCTACCTACCCACCTACCCACCTGCCAACCTACCTACCTGCCTGCCTGCCTACTTACTTATCTGATGTCACTGTTCTGTCAGCTTAAGCTGTGTGTGATGATGTTGCTGCTGCTGCTTGCCTACCTGCGTGCCTGCCTTCCTACCTGCCTGCCTGCTTTACTTACCTCACATGCTACCTGCCTGTCTGCTTAACTTACCTCACATCGTTGTCGTCTTCAGGTTAAGCTGTGCGTCATGCTGTTGCTGCTGCTGCTTACCTACCTACCTACCTACCTACCTACCTACCTACATACATACATACATACATACCTACCTACCTACCTACCTACCTACCTACATACCTACCTTCCTGCCTGCCTGCCTGCTTACTTACCTCATGTCGCTGTCGTGTTAGGTTAAGCTGTGTGTGATGCTCTTACTGGCCCAAATCTTACCGCTGCCGCTGCTGCTTGCCTACCTACCTACCTACCTACCTACCTACCTACCTACCTACCTACCTACCTACCTGCCTGCCTGCCTACCTGCCTGCCTACCTGCCTGCCTACCTGCCTGCCTGCCTACCTGCCTGCTTACTTACCTCATGTCGCTGTTGTTAGGTCAAGCTGTGTGTTTTTCTGTTGCTGGCCCAATTACTACCGCTGCCGCTGCTGCTGCTCCTGCTGGCAAGACTTGCCCAGAAGTTATGCCAGGTGCAACTCACTATTATTATTGTTGTTGTTGTTGTTGGTGGTGGTGGTGGTGATTATTTTTTTGTTGTCATATTATTATTATTATTATTATTATTATTATTATTATTATTATTATTATTATTTAGGGAGTACATAGGCCATCGGTCCTTTCCATGGGCTGATTGGTATAAAGCTCCTAGAGTAATGTTCTTTGCCGTCACTTCCTTTATTCCACCGATTGGTGTGGAGACTTTCCTTATGGAATGGAGGATTGGATGCACATGGCCTTTTGGCTCAGCAATTGGCAGGAGATACACTATTATTATTATTATTATTATTATTATTATTATTATTATTATTATTATTATTATTATTATTATTATTAGTGGCACCGCGACAGCCCAGTGGTTAAGGTGTACCATCTGGGCCCTGTCGCTAGTTCGATTCCCGTCGGTGCCAGTATTTTCAAAGGATATTTTCTTTGAAAGTATTGGTCTGTCTGGAAGGCTTGGAGCTGCCTTGCGGGGGTGTCAGTAGAGCCTATCGTCAAATCTTCGTACTCCCCTCACGGGTGAGACGACCCCCCCCCGGCATTTTCGCACCCCTGTCGGAATAAATCATGGTTTGTGGGAACGAGGAGGAGTTGGGAGCTTATATTGGCAGGGTGGCTAGCCCCAGACTCGATCTTGATGCTGATATAATTTTTTTGGAATTCACGCAAATATTTGCGTTAGGGGAGTGTCCTGAATGCCAAATTTCCTTGTTTTTTTTGGCCTTTTTTGCACCCCCCATCCCTATAAATAATTGTTTGTGGGAACCAGGAGGAGTTGGGAGCTCATATTGGTAGGGTGGTTAGCCCCAGACTCGATCTTGATGCTGATATAAATTTTTTGGAATTCACGCAAATATTTGCGTTAGGGGAGTGTCCTGAATGCCAAATTTCCTTGTTTTTTGGCAGTACTTGCCTGTCCGGCAATTGAACGTACCCTGTCGACGGGGCAGGGGGGGTCCGGGGGCCCTCCCCCCGGGAACCCCAGCCCTGTGATTGTACGTACCCGTTCTGGTCGCGGGTGGCACCCACACCTGAAAGTTGAGGTTTTTTGCCACCAGGCGCCCTTTGCGGCACCTCCGGCAATTCAACGTGCCCTGTCGAAGGGAAAGGGGGGGGTCCGGGGGAGCCCTGCGATTGTACGTACCCGTTCTGGTCGCGGGTGGCACCCACACCTGAAAGTTGAGGTTTTTTGCCACCAGGCGCCCTTTGCGGCACCTCCGGCAATTCAACGTACCCTGTCGAAGGGAAAGGGGGGTCCGGGGGAGCCCTGCGATTGTACGTACCCGTTCTTGTCGCGGGTGGCACCCACACCTGAAAAATGAGTTTTTTGCCACCAGGCGCCCTTTGCCGCACCTCCGGCAATTCAACGTACCCTGTCGAAGGGAAAGGGCGGGATGGGGGGGCGGGACTCCAAAAAGTGATAAGAAGTGGGGCTGGCGGGGTTTGGTGCGGGAAGCGCACCGGTAAACCATCCTTTCAGGTGTTGGCGCAGCCCCTTATTATTATTATTATTATTATTATTATTATTATTATTATTATTATTATTATTATTATTATTATTATTATTGGACACCGTGATAGCCCAGTGGT
>WBZZ01000228.1:57500-67500 GCA_019918135.1 Paulinella micropora
CCGGCTCGTGTAGCCTCCAGTGGTTGGACGGTCTCCTTGCTCTTTTACCACGGGACTGTCCATCACAATACCAACAACAATCAAAGTGACATGCTCCAATGTTGATTGAGAGAAATGAAGTCGAACTGGCGTGATTGTGCTACGTACATATCATACCTGCATACGTGCGTGCATACATGCGTACATACATACATACATACATACATACATACAACATACATACATACGTACATACATACGTACATACATACATACATACATACATACATACATACATACATACGTGCACACATACATACTTACATCCATACACACATACATACAAACAAGCTACTGAATATCGTTAGTAACACATGGGCATGCCTACTCATATTACATCTATATCTATATCTATATATATATATATATACATATATATATATATATATATATATATACATTGCCTATTTCTGCATGTGTATGCTGCAGTGTATACCATGCATGTATGCATGTGTGCATGTGTGTATGTATGTATGTGTGTGTACATATATACATATACATATACATACATACATACGTACGTACATACGTACGTACGTACGTACATACATACATACATACATACATACATACACACATATGTAGCCACATGCACGATGTTATGCTTACACACACACATACACACACACATACACACACACATACACACACTCACACACACACACACCACACACACACACACACACACACACACACAAACACACACACAAACACACACACACACATGCACACACACACACACACACACACACACACACACGCACACGCACGCACGCACGCACGCACACACACACACACGCGCGCGCGCGCGCGCACGCACGCACACGCACGCACGCACGCACACACACGCACGCACACACACACACACACGCACACACACACACACACACGCACACACACACACGTACACATACACACGCACACACACACGCATGCACACAGGCGCGAGAGGTGGTTGTGGACCAAGACGGTGAGGGCAGCACCTCGTATCAGCAGTTCTAGTAGTAATATTAATCTGGTCACTTTCCTTCTATACTTACGCTTTCCACTCATCTCTACGAATGGCAAGTACAGCGGAGGACATTCAAGTGTCAAATGCAACCATCAGATTCAAATTAACAACCAGAATTCAAATTAGATCAGTTTAACGGCTGTATCTGTCCGCATAATCAGTACGATTTTCGCGAACTGTTACCGTTAAATTGCTCAAATTTGAATTCTAGTTTTTACTAATTGATGGTTGACTTTGAATTCAAATTTAATGGTTGGCTTTGACACTGTGGCTCGGACTTGAATGTCCTCTGCTGTTTTTTTTTTTTTTTTTTTTTTTTTTTTTTTTTTTTTTTTTTTTTTTTTTTTTTTTTTTTTTTTTTTTTTTTTTTTTTTTTTTTTGTTCCTTCCTTCCACTGAACGACTTTCAATATTTCATTGAAGAACATTTTGCTGAAAGTTTTCGTTGAGATTCTATATATTAAAAGTTGATCGGGGAAAAAATAGTAATAGCTGAGCCAGCCCACTCATCAACACGCGCCCGACACTTACAGTTACACGTTCAGTTCAAGTTTTCAACCACAGAACGACTTTTCATTAAAATTGGAAACCTGAGCCTCGGAACTTGAAACAAGTTGCCATACAGTAGTACGTGAGGTCAGCAGTTCTAGCTAAACTAGGCATGTGTGGATCGAGATATATACTTGAGCACGGTGGCTGAAGTTACTGAGTCAGTTAATATGCTAAGTTAACTGTGTAGCCGGTGAACATTACTTTGGGTAGCTCCCCGTAATGGAACCTTTACCGATCCCTTTCAGGATCAACCCGGGCTACCTAGCAAGAGTCCTCGCGCAATATGGAAACGCACTTTAATAACTCGTACAAGTAGAAGAACTGAGCCGCGGCGGCAAAGACAGCCACCGTCGTCACAAAACTGACTAACTTAGATGCTGGTCTGAAGCGTACTGACTCTGACTAAATTATGTAATTATAATTATGACTGGTAAATGATGTAGTAAATCCTTTTAGTTAACATTGGCATTACCATGATCGACTGTCCGGCCTTATTGACAAATCAACTATCCAAATAACGGTGAGTGAAATCGAAATAGCTATGACTAACGCTCCCCCTGAGTTATTTGTCAATGCTATAACTATCTGTCATAATAGTTTTATTGTTCTAAGCAAATGAAAAATTTGCAAGCGCTTCCCGTACATATGTAAGTGGTATTGAAAAGTCCAGAAAAATTATATTAGAGGTGCGAGGAAACAAGTGGAAAGAAAGAAAACCGAGCTGTATGCGTAGAAATGAAATTATCCAGTCTCCTTCAAAGGCGCCACCGGCCGCTGAAAATATCATGTGGGTGTTGCCACCCGCCACCCGAATCCTAGCAAGCCGCCCTGGGCCCGCCACTAACGGCCTCGATTCCACTATCCGATTACCACGCGCGCGTCCAGGAGGCTCTACACCTATAGAAATATCACTCGCACAACAAGGAGAAACAAAACACAAAACATCGGTGAAACACCCATAATCATTCCGGGGTACCCGGAATGTCACCGTAAATTTGTTGAGCAAATAATAAAACTGCTCACGCGGTAACGGTTTAGTAAGTAAATCACCTATCTGCCTTTTAGTTCCTATCTTTATAAACTTAATCTCTCCATCTCTCTGTAGGTGGTGAATGAAATGTAATTCAAGAGGCAAATGTTTAGTGCGGGGGCCGGATAATCCCCTCTCACCCGCGAGAATTGTTTGCGAGTTATCCTCGAAAATTTCAACTGCGCCTTCAAAAAAAAGTTTGTGAAATTCCGAGTTCCTGTCTGACATGACCTACTGCTAATCCCTCTTTGATACATTCTGCAGCAGCGTAAATTTCCGCGTCATTTGAACTAAGTGCTATCCTACTCTGTCTTTTTGAAAGCCATCCTATCGGGTCTCCTCCCCACAAGATTACAAAACCCGTGCGAGACTTACCCATTTTCAAACAAACTTTATGTGCGGCATCGGGCCACAATGTGATTTTCGGATAGGTCATACCACGTTGAACGGATTTTGGCCCGTGAAAAGCTAAACCGCGAAAAGACTTGATTAAATAACGTAAAATTCCTCCTAACATAGCATAAGTTATTCCTTTATCTATGGCTTGCATGACGCTTGCAGCATTAAGGGCTTGTTCGATATCTGGTCTTGTCATCTTGGCTAAATAAAGCAAACTGCCTACTATACTCGGAATAGACATTTTACGCAAAGCAGCATCTTCCGACATTGCTTCCGGTGTTTGATCTACCGCCGGGGTACTAACCGGACGAGAATTTGCGTATCCTGTCTCACGTAAAATTTGCAACTGGTACTTTCGCTGGTGCAAGACAATTCTGTCTTTCTCATGCAATATCTCAATACCTTTGAACTCTTTTGCGACTCCTAGCCTTTTTAGTGGGTAATACTGTTCCAACGCAGACGCGAATTTTTCATAAGCTTCTTTGCTAGGTGCGGAAAATATCAAGTCATCCACATGAAATATTAAATATTCCCATTAAAGCTTCCTTTATAGGCTTGTCTTTCTCTACGAACATGCATAAGTCGGAGTCTAACAACCTAAATCCTAGCTTTACTAACTTAGGGGCTAGTATGTCATACCATCTCCTACCTGCCTGTGGCGCACCATACAAAGCACCATCGACACGCAATATCATCCCCTCTTTGCCCTCTCTATTCATTGCATCAGGTGGGTAGGCAAGTATCGGGTCTTGCATGCGAGCATTTAAGTAAGCATTCTTGAAATCGATTCCGTAAAGCTTATTACCATGCCAAGCAGTTAGTTTAGCAAGCATGAGCAGTGAGCGGTGTGAGGCACAAGGAACAAACAATTGGTCAGGGTTGAAGCTAACTCCCGGCTCTAACATGTCTCCTCTCAAAGCTAATCTAGACTTAACAAACTTCCTTCCGTTCTCGTCTATCTTTACGTTGTGAACCCATGTGAACCTAACTATCTTGCTAACACCAGCCTTCTTGGCTTCGCTATAGTTAACCCATGTGTATGTCTTGAAGTCCTTAAGGGACTGTATCTCCTTCGTGATGCCCTCTAACAACTCTTTCGCTGTCAATCCCTGCTCTGCTATCTCTTTTGGCAAACGAATGTTTAGATGAAGCAAAAGCTCATTCGGCTCATTCATGCATCTGTCATAACATAATATAGCACTCTCCAACTCTCCAGCAGGCAATACGGACTCTCCCTCACTTACCTTGTACTTATTGATCTCAGAGTCTAGCATCCTTTCTAGCCTGTCCTCAAACTGAACAAAGTGAGATGGCTTCGGTTGTTTTCTAACTTTTAACCTCTCTTTGGGGGCACACTTCTGCTTCACTGTGCCTGTGCGCACTTTACTCTCCCAGCCCTCTCCGTATGTCTTCTCTGCCCACTCATCTCCCCACTCTCTCGCAAGGACTCTCACTCCTACTCCTTCTAGTTCCTGAACCTCAACTTCTTTTTGTTTTCGTTTTAGTTCACTATGCGGTCGTGATGTTGGTTGTTGTGCTTGTCGTCTTATTCTTTTTCCTTCTTGAACTATGTTTGCTTCTGTGATCTTGTCACTCTGATCCCATGTTCTTCCCTTACTAGGTTGCTCACTCTCTTCATATGCTCTTCTCTCGTGTTGTGCTTGAGGGTCAGATGCATCTGTGAGTGCGTGTGCATGTCCTAGTTCTGTATTGGTTGTCTGTGGGGTTGTGTCTGTGGGATGGGGTGCAGCTGTCGGTGTGGTGTCGATGTCCTGTGTAGAAGAGCTATCCTGTGTTGGTGTGTGTTTGTGATCAAAGCTGACTCCTCCTGTGTCCCCTCCATACTCCCCCTGATCTTGTTGACTATCTGACTGACTAACATCATCGACATGGTCATATGTGTCGACTCATCGTCATGAGTCTGTGTCGTGTCCTCTTGTGTGTGGGTGGTAGTGACTGTGGTGGTGGTGGGTGTGGAGTGTGTTTGTTCAGCATCGACATCCTTACTCTCACTCTCCCCCTCAGCTACATCCTCATCCCACTCTAGTGTTCTGTCTGGATGTGCTTCGTTCCCTACAACGTACGGGTTAAACCGCACGTTTCTAACTCCTGCTATTACTTTTATACCGTCCCACACTCTATATAGCTCTCTAAATAAGTCATACCCTACGAGCATAACTTTCTTTCCTCTAAACTGTCCCTTCCTACCTTTGCCTGTGTACATCACCCCCATGCATCCTATTATTGGCCTAAGGTGATTCAAGAACGGTTTTCTTCCTAACAACTGTTCATATGGGGACAACCCCTTTCTTGGCCCGTTGGTGGCAGGCAAGATGTTGTGTATTGTGATGGCCGAGTGCTCCATCTCTGCCCAGAAATAAATGGGCAGGTGGGCGTGGTAACGCATAGCTCTTGCGGTCCCAGCCGTGATGTCATTGGCTTTCTCGGCAATTGGGTTTCCATCTTTGTCCCCCGTGGCCGACGTCTTCCAAATAAACTGTCTAGGCTTCCACCACTCTATCACCTCTTTAAGGACATCAAATTCTTGATCACATCTTATCTCTCTTACTCTATTTCCTGTCTGTCTCTCGTAAAACGCTACTGCCTGCCTAATGCAGTCAATAAATTTATTCTTATGCGAAAGGTAATAGTCTTTAATAAACAACGAGTAGTCGTCCGTAACCGAAAATTTGTGTCTCTTCCCGTGTATTGAACGTCTTTGCCGCCGCGGATCAGTTCTTCTACTTGTACGAGTTATTAAAGTGCGTTTCCATATTGCGTGAGGACTCTTGCTAGGTAGCCAAGGTTGATCCTGAAAGGGATCGGTAAAGGTTCCATTATGGGGAGCTACCCAAAGGTTATGAGCCTTGGAACTGAGAAAAGTATGGGTTTTAAAGCAGGAGTACATCCCGCAGTTGGATGTGCCGACCACGTTCCGGTATCTATGTGTACTACTAAACCTGACTTACTAGCTCTCTCTATCTTATTAACCTTAAACCTAGGCAACTGCTTCGCCTTATCCATCATACAGGATTCGCAGAACTCTACCTTTTCTCGTCTCCTACTAGCTTTATGCCTAATGCATTGCCAGTGCTCTCATCTTCTTAATGCTATAGTGTCCACAAGCATAGTGGAATAATTCTATATCTAACTTTCTAATTGAACCTGGCTTGCAGGGATAAGACGCGTATAGCGTTACCTCCCCTGTTTTGCCCTCTACCTGTCTACGTTCCTCTCTCTCTCTCTCTATCTATCTCTCTCTCTCTCTCTCTCTCTCTCTCTCTCTCTTGGGGCTTCCCTCCCCTTTCACCCACTACCCCCTGCTCTGTTTCTGTGGGTTCATAACGTTCGTTTATGTCCAATGGGGTGTCGAATTCGTCATCCCATCTGTAAAGGAGGGTTGGCATGAGTCTACCCCTCACAAGAACGTCTTTCTCATCTGTCCTTATGGAGTGTTTTAGTATTACCATCTGTCCATTTTGATGGACGATAGACCGATGATGAGTATATGGTCCATCCTTCCGGTCGATGCAATATTCACGGGTAACCGGGCATCAAGGAGCATAGGCCTTGACACCGTAATTGGTTTACCGTGCCCGTTGATTCATGTCACTCTTGCCGTCCCCTCCTGTCCTATCTCACACTCTCCATTACCTGTTACTAGCTTGACAGGAGGTACGGACTTGACGTCATGCAATATTTCAGGGTTGCACGCTATGTCTCGGGACGACTTGCTATCCTGAACTATCGTGTTCTTCCTATCTCGCCCCCCTCCCCATCTAACACTAGTGCATAGTTCTGTTTGCCGTTCTGGTGTTGTGATGGTGCTGGTGGCTGTGGGGTATTGCTGTTTTGAGTCTGTGCTGGTGGGGATAGTGCTGTGCGTGCTGCGTGTGCTATATACACTCCTATCGCTCTCACCACATCTGTCAAGAACTCATCTATCACTAACTTCCCTTCACTCACTCTCTTCACCTCACCACTGCTTTCTCTTGCTGAGCGAGCTGTGCCATGTCTTTGAAAGTGATGATGGGTGGTGTGTTGGTGTGTGGCTGAGCTTGGGGTGTTGGACCTGGTTGTGGTGTTGGGGTTGCAACAGTGCCTCCCCGTCGTTTCCTCTTGGCCTCCCCGGTCCCTACAACAGCACTGGGCAGTCCGGCAGAGTCAGTCCGGCATCTGCCGGACTCCCACTCACATCGTGAGTCTCTGTCTTGTGTTTCCGTAAATATCGCCTAACATTCCCTTTGCGCGTGAATTGCAGAAATTCCGTCTATGTCTTCATCATCCACACATGCAGCCATTGCCATATCATGTCTTATTTCATCAGAGCATCGAGAATCATTGTCATCATCATACTCTTCCATCTCTTCTTCGTCTTCTTCCTCCTCACTACTCTCTCTTTGCATTGGCGTGTCATCTGTTTGCGTGACGTGTGTGTGTGGTGTACATGTGGTGCGAGGTGTCTGTATGGTGGATGTGTTTGCGGTGCTTGTCCTTTTTTTTGCGTGATATCCGCAAAACAACCCATAGGTCAACCCAGAAGCTTGCGCAGTGTTAGGTCCCCTCTTGTCTTTTTCAAGTGAGATTTGACAAGGACTATTCTTTTAAATTTGTTTTTCCCGTGACCCTTAAGGGACCTCGGCCTGTCTCGACTGTACCTCGCATCGTTGTCGGAGGTGTTTTGGGGGCTGAGTTTTGACGCTGTGGGGTGTTTTTGGAGGTGTCCCTAGTTAGCTGACTGTGAGAGCGTGAAATTGGTGTGGCGGAGGGACTCCCTCCGTCACTTCGATTTGTTGACAGGGGACGAACACCTGGCTCAGTCTGGGGTTCCCAAGACTCGACATTCGCTCTCTCCCTGCCTCTCTCTTCGTCAGGGGTTTCCCCAGGGTCGTCTAGGACATCTCCCCCCATGAAGACGAGTAAAGCGTCACTATCTGTTTCTGTGTCCCCTTCCTGTTCTTCCTCTCTAATGAGGTTCATGTCTTTGTCTTTGAGAGACTTTTGTTTTTGTTGCTCTGAGGTTTTCCCTTTTTCTTTTTATGGCCGTTCTTGTCTTCACTCGCTTGACTTTTCTTTCGGGGCTTTTTCGTTGAGCAATAGCGTGCCCTTTCTCGTTACACTCATAACAAGTAACTTTGAGCCACCACTCATCCTTCTTTTTAAACTTTCTGTACTTACCCTTACCCCCTTCCCCCTCACCTCCCTGATCACCTAACAAGAGGTTTGTCTCTCTCTTCTGCCTCGCGTTCTTTGTGTTCTTGTCAGGCCTCTCCTTCCTCTCTTCTACCTTCCACTTGTCTTTTCTCCATAACGCCCATGTGTCTCTCGCACAATCGACTAGGTCATCAAATCTGGGTCTTAGGTTGGGTAGTAGGTTGAAGTGTGGTGCTTTGAAACTCTCTCCGTATGTGGGGTGTCGTGCGAGCTTTGCAAGCAGTCCTCTTATGAGGTCATCCTCGTCAAATGGGTGTGTTCTATGACTCTCTACCTCTCCCTTCATGGCAACGTAGTCATTTAACCATACATCCACATTTTGTCCGGGCTTGGGATACATGTCAAGTTTTCAAATATCTGTGCTTTAATTTTTTGCTGAGCCCGGAGATTGAACCGAACTTGGCCCTAACTGCCTCTATTATCTCTCGGTCCATTCACTGTTTTAGTGCGCAAATATCGAACAACAACAGGGTGAGAAAAAGCGACAGACAGAATGAGTTGTAGTGTACGCATGCGTTCGTAATGTTTCTTCCCTTTTTGTATGTTTTTCACTCTTCATGAGTATGCTCGTTTCGACTGTTTCTCTTCTCGCGTTTCAGTCTCTTAGCTCTCTTCTCTTTCCACTGTGCCTTCTGTTCGTCTGTCAGTTTTGCCCATTCCTTCGGTTTTTCTGTTGCAGGTGTCTTGCCTTCATCCTTTTTTGTCTTGGGTCTCTGTCTGGCACCGTCTAATGCGCTGCCTTCTGAGTCTGACCCGGAGTCAGGAGTGTCCTCTGACTCAGGCTCGTCTGGCAACTCCCTTTCCTCTACTTCTATTGCTTTTGCAGGGTCGTAGGGATATTTAATCTTAGCTTTTGCTGGGTCATTGAACGCCAGCTTTACGCACTCAACATGCCAGGCACTGATACCTTTTATAACGGAAGTCGGAATAGTTCCGAGTGGTACCCCACGTCACAAAACTGACTAACTTAGATGCTGGTCTGAAGCGTACTGACTCTGACTACGTTTAATGTAATTATAATTATGACTGGTAAATGATGTATTAAATCCTTTCAGTTAACATTGGCATTATTGACAAATCAACTATCCAAATAACGGTGAGTGAAATTGAAATAGCTATGACTAACGCATTATTCATATAATATCAGTTGATCCGAAGCTCAGCCTGTTGAAATTAATGTCTGACTCTGTCATCAAGGAGGAGCTTACCAGTCAGTACTAGCTGGCCGGGCAAGCCTCCGCCAGTACAAGACCTACAGTCTGGAGGCTAGGTTGTGATGTGACTGATTAGTTTCACTGCCGGCCCGACCCAACCGTGGCATTCACTGACTTTCGGGAGCCTCCGCCGAGGATAAGTTGAATTTTAAGCCTGGCTCTGAGACGGTCACTGCCGCGCCCGGCTATCATAAGTTCAATCAGGAATATTAAAATGATCATTAGTTCAGTAACCTTGCACCGATTAAGGCTTACCATAATATGAAATTAATAAAACTTGAAGTGATCAAGTTGAATGAGTCACTTGAACGGTATATCATAATATTAATACTACGTCACAGTGACATGACTCAGTTTCCGATGTATTGTTTATGAATATTAATATGTACTCAGTAGTATTATTAATTCTTGAGTTGAACTGACTCGCGGCACTGTCACCGCTGAGTGCTTCACATGATGCCGGTGGCGGCCGGTCACCGTGCACTGCGGCGTCTTGAAGTCAACTTGAAATCAGTTCAACTTCGAGTCAAGTTGAAGTTGC
>WBZZ01000229.1:32500-50000 GCA_019918135.1 Paulinella micropora
TAGATTATAAACGATGGTTAAATTCAAAGTCTCCTTATATGACTTCTTATGAAATTGTAAAATATGATGATGCTTACATAGAATTAATTGAATTGTATCCTTGCAATAACAAAATGGAATTACATAAAAGAGAAGGTGAATTAATTAGAGAAATGAAATGTGTAAATAAAAGAATAGAAGGAAGAACAAAAACTGAATATCTTGAGGAATACAGAGATAAGATAACTGAATATCAAACTAAATATAGAAATGAACACAAACACGAAACACTTATATACAACAAACATTATTACGAAGTCAAAGGAGATAAAATAAGAAAACAAGTACAAAACTATTACGAAAACAATAAACAAAAATTAAATAAATACAGGGATGAATGGAAAGAAAAAAACAAAATTGATATTCATTGTGATTGTGGAGGAAGATACTTGAAAAAAAATATAGCACATCATGTAAAAACGAAACGACACCAAGAATTTAAAGTTAATAGATTAATTGGATTATTTACATTTGGACTTTAGAATTTAAGAAAGACCCTATCTATTTCGTTATTTTTTTCTTTCTTAGCACCACCAGAAGATTGATTATACACTTTTACACTTACACTGCTTGACTTTTTACCCTTACTTTTCTTTACTGGTATTTCCTCCTCACTTTCTTCACTTTCGCTTTCGCTATCATTAGGTTCAGGCACAGGTTTTTTGCTTGCCTTCTTCTTTGCTTCCGCTTTCTTTCTTCTTATTTTCATCTTTGCCATCTTTTCCGCTATAATGTCTGTAAAATCACATTCTTCATCACTCTCACTGCTTTCTTCTGGTGTGTCATCTTGGTCTTTTCCATTAATGATATCATTAGCAACACCCATTTCGGCCATGCGGTTTATCTTTTCCTCCATCTCTTCATCATCACCCACATAAGCATTTCTACACTTTGCTAATTTCTCTTTTGCTATTTCAATCTTTTGTTGCTTTTTGCTCTTTATACTTTCCACAGCCTTACCCCAATTCTTACGACTTGCTTCAGCGGACGGCATTCTATACTAAGATTTTTATATTTTTAGTATTTACAAATTAATTATTAATTAATATACAATGGGTAGTCAATATAAATCCTTACTAGGTTTATCAGAAATTGCTGTTGATAGTCTAGACATAAAAAACTTAGACCTTACCAACACAAACATAGTGGGCTTATACACAGATAGGGTGCCAGAAGATGCTGACCCCGTAAATCTTTATTTTACTAACAGCCGATTTGATGCGAGGTTGGCTTTAAAATCAACCACTGACTTAAAAGAAGGCACTAATCTATACTATACTGATGGTAGGTTTGATGCGCGACTAACTACTAAATCAACCACGAACCTAGCAGAAGGCACCAATTTATATTATACTAATGCTAGGTTTGACACTCAATTAGCAACAAAGAGCACAACCAACTTAACCGAAGGAACTAACTTATACTACACCACAGCAAGGGCTAATACAGATTTTGACACAAGGATAGCAACTAAATCAATAGATGCTTTAAGTGATGTAATCATAACAGGCACCCCCGCCGATAACCAACTGCTCATTTACAGCACGGGGCAATGGCGAAATGTTGCTTCTCCTTTTCTTAGATTGGATGGGCTCGCTATGATGATAGGGGATTTAAATATGGGAGGTTTTAATGTAGCAAATGTCGGTAATGTTGATGGAATTGATGTTTCAGCTCTTGATAGTTCTGTGGTTAAACTAACAGGAGACCAAACAATAACAGGAAACAAAACATTTACTACTTATGTGGCCGTAAAAGACTCAAATCCATTAAACACTGGCAAGCTATTCTTCAATTACAACAATAATATGGGATCTATTTATTCGTCGGAGGCAGGTGGTGCGACGGGCTATCCACTAACTATTGTAGGCTCGTCCATACTTTTTGCTCCAACAACAGGTGGTGGAATGACATTGGCAAATAATGTTTTAAATTTTAACAGCTCAACAGCAATCAGCGGACTGCCCGCACCATTCTACGACGGCGATGCTTCAACAAAAGCATATACCGATACGAAACTAGCCAAGGACGGCACAACGGCTATGACGGGCAGTTTAAATATGGGTGGATTTTCAATAACAAATGTTAATCTTGTTGATGGCATTGATGTTTCTACTCTTGATACCGCAGTCGTTAAACTAACAGGAGACCAAACTATAGCAGGAACCAAAACATTCAGCAACATAATAAATGCTAGTGCGGGGATTGATATGAAAAGCCAAAGTATAACAAATGTTAATCTTGTTGATGGTGTTGATGTTTCTACTCTTGATACTTCGGCCGTAAAACTAACAGGAGACCAAACCATAGCAGGGAATAAAAAATTTACTTCAACAATAGAAGTGCGGGGTGCTACTGCTCCAGCCGCTTTTGATGGTATCGGTATTGCCTTTGATACGGCGACAAATATAGGAGAGATTGTGGCACAAAAAATAGCAACCGCGGGCTATTATCCAATACAAATAACAGGTTCATATGTTGATTTATATGCTGGGGATAATGTAATAGCGACAGCAACGGGCACGACACTATCTTTAAACAATAGAAAAATTACAAATTTGGCCACACCAACAGCGACAACGGACGGGGCGAATAAAACGTATGTGGATACATTAGACGGGCAAAATGTGAAACTAACAGGAAACCAAACCATAGCAGGAATTAAGACATATAGCAGTGGTGTTGAAATAACGGGAAATTCAATCAATTCAACAACAAAGGGCACATTCGTGGTTTTTAACTCCACAGCCAATATCGGGTCAATTGCTAGTTTGGATATGAAAACAGCAACATATTACAACTTTGAAATTTCTGCCAAAAAAATAAGTTTTATTATTGACGGGACGATAGTCGGTTGGGTAAATGCTTCGGGGCTAGATTGTAATAGTAGCAAAATAGCCAACCTTGGAACTCCGACATTATCAACGGACGGAGCGACAAAAGGGTATGCGGACACATTGGACGGGCAAAATGTAAAACTATCAACAGACCAAACCATAACAGGAAGTAAAACATTCAACGGGGCTAGCACTGTGATAAAATATCTAACTTTAACGAACAATGCCGATTTTAATAATCAAACTATCACTAATGGCGGAAATATAACATATAATGGGGCGAGGATATTAAACCAAAATGGAGGAGACATATTCTTTTCACAGACATCAGGAGATTATCAGTATTTCTTATTTACTCTAAATACTGCTACAAGTGGAACCGCTAACCAACGAGGTTATGTATTCACGAATGTAGCATCTGATGTAAAAGGGGCGGGACTTTATATTTCAAAACTTTTGGATAATAAAAGTGCTTCGTCTGACATTGTCCGTTTTAACAATGCTGGCGGTATGCGGTTTTATGGTGCCTTAGATATGAATTCAAACAACATAACAAATGGCGGAACAATAACTGGAACGACAATTACTTCAACTGCGGGGGTATCAACAACGACAGCAACCGCAAGCGGATTGATAACGGCAAATGCTGGAATTACATATACTGGCACACTAACATCAGCAACGAATACCAGTGGGGCAAAAATATCCATTCAAGGAGGAACAAATGGAGGAAGCACCAGAGGAATATATATTTGGGATATTACTGACCCAGGCTGGGGGATTTATATGGCACAATCTGGGGCTAATAAAGCATTAAGTGGAACAGGAACGGCTCCAGCAGGAAATGGATTTAGTAGTTATGCCGTAAGATTTAGATCGGGTGCGGACACGACCCACGGTTTTGTGTGGGAAAATGCCAATGATGTTGCTTTAATGTCGTTGAGAGGGAGCGATGGATTTTTGTGGAACAAAGGTGCTTTTCAAGCAGATGGTGGAATAACTCTTCCAACGACATCAAGCGGTTCTTTAACAATAAGACAAAGACCCGCTTCTACTAACGACCCACAATTATATTTTAAATCGGGAGGATATACGAATTATGGTGTAATTGTTTCTTCAACTGGTTTGCTTCATGCTTGGACTACTTCAAACTCTACTACTGGTGAGCCGTCAGGTAGTTATAATTATATCCCGCTAAATGGTGCTTGGACAAACTCCTCGGACAGGAGGCTAAAATCAGATATTAACACATTAGACTGCGGTGATTGTTGTGATAAACTTATGAAAATAAATTGTTGTTCATATTACTGGAAATCAGATGAGAAGAAAGAAAAAAAAGGCCACGGATTTATCGCGGACGAAGTAAAAAAGATTTATCCAGAATTTGTATCTGAAAGTGGAATGAAAGCAGAGGATGGAGACGGCTACCTTGAAGGCATAACATATACAAGTTTTATACCGATATTAGTCAGTGCTTTTCAACACATGGCGGATAATCTCGGACATGTCCGAGATAGGGTGATTAATTTAGAAAAAGAAAATAAAACTTTACTTAATATATTACAAGATTTAACCAACCAACTAGCAGAAATAAGAGTTGATATTTCTAAAAATAATGTCCAATAATACAACCAGATTACATATAACACCACCAATAATAGATATGTCAGAAGGCGAAATGACACCAGAAATAAAAAATCGTGTTTTAGATATTTCATTGAAGAATGAGGAAAAAAAAGTAGAGCACGAATTGGAAGATAACTGGAATTGTTGTTGTATAACAAACAAACCAACCGACAGCCGACTTATTAAATACTTATTTCAAATGGGTATCATTATCTCCATTATAACCCTTTGTATCGTAAGGCTATCTGAAAAGAACTTGCCTTGTGAGGTTGCTAATACTTATGTCGGTATTTTAACACTTTTGATTGGGATTTGCCTTCCATCGCCTTCTTCAAAGAAATGAACACTCGTATAAGTGTATTTTATACCAAGAAGCATCACTACCCGAACACATTAAAGGAATGGCTTCATCAAAACTAATACACCAATCTGACATTGGCTTATACACACATTTAAATTTACTTTCTATTCCTTGCTTTATACAATAAGCACAACTCTCATTCTTTTTTTCGCTTATCCGTGAGTAAAAGTCGCAGGCCGTCCGTCCTAACACAGACCACATAAATAATAATATTAATAACATAATATATTACACAATATATAAACAATGTCGGAGCACAAATACCAAAAGATTATTTTTCTGAGCAATGATTTTGCTGGAGGAAGCAAAACATTTAATAAAAATATCCAAATGTCATTCACACCCACCAAAATGAATGTAAAATTTATCCACTATATGAACGACCAGACCGAAACCAAAACCAGAATTCTTTATATGGACAGAATTGGAATTATTGGAACATTTGCGGATAGCACCACAGCAAACATTTCAAATCTCGGTTATAATTTGGGTGTCGTCGGCTGGAGCGACGGACAATATACATTTAAAATCCTTGAAACTGACAGCGGAAATATTGACACAGGAAATTTAGCGGGGCGAATTGTTGTGTGTTTGGAATTTTTGGCTTAGAATATACGATGCTTAAAATAAACAATGTCAAAGTGAAGCCAGTAAAACAAGAGGGTGATGGAAACAAAAAAGCAAAAGGTTATAAATTATTCAATGAGCCGTATGCTAACATATTTCTACTTGCTAGAAAGAAGAGCGGGAAAACGACAGCACTCTTTGAAATACTGAAACGGACGACAGACAGAAAGACCCGTATTGTCATTATTGCTTCAACAATACACAAGGACTACATTTATAAAGCAATGGTTAAGCACTTTAAGAACAGGGGAAATCCAATGGCAATTTATACCTTTCTTAAATCAGATGGTGTGAATGTCATTGATTATGAACTTGACAAACTGAACAGACAGGACGAGCAACATGAAGGAGAAGTAAATCAGGACAAAGAGGAAATAGAGAAACCACAATTTCTTTATTTCGGAAAAGAAAAGAAACAGACAAATGAAGCACCGAAAGAACGACCAAGTAAGTATATTACGCCAGAGGTTGTTTTTGTTTTGGATGATTTAGGGAGCGGATTGAGAGATAAGTCCGTAAGTGATTTGTTAAAAAAGAACAGACACTATAAATCAAAGGTAATTATGTCAAGCCAGTATTTGAACGACCTTAGACCAGAAGCCATTAAGCAGTTAGATTATTTATTAATCTTTCCAGCCCAGTCTCAGGATAAAATGGAACTAGTGTATAAACATTTAGACTTATCTTTTGACTTTGATTATTTTCTTCAAAAGTATCACGAGGCTACAAAGGATAGATTTAATTTTCTGTATGTTTCAAGTGTTGATGATGAATTAAGAAAAAATTTTAACTTTCGTCTCAAGTAAAAAAATTATCAATAATTATTTTTTTTATTTTTGCTGAAAGATTTTTAAAATCTTTCTATTATATATTCATCTATCTTTTATGGTAGTTAAAACAACTCGTGTTGAAGTCATTCCAACAATCGGCAAACGAACTATTAACTCAAGCACCAACATGGCTGGAGGTAAAAAGAAGACTGGTTGCAAGAAGAAGCAAGGAGGCAAGGGGCAGGCTGGCGGTAAAATTAACTGGCAAAAAGTTGGCAAAACCGCAATGGCCGTTGATAAATTTCTTCGCGGTAATAAGTTAATCTCTAGGACTGCGGGAGCATTAAGTAGTGTCGGGGTGCCTTACGCAGGTAGTGTTGGCGCTGTAGCATCAAGACTGGGGTATGGTAAGCAGAGAGGACGCGGGGCCCTTAAATTCTAAAGATATTTTGTTCTGACTTCGTCATCACAAAACATCGATGACCATTATTTTTTTCAAAAATAAAAAACGATGTTTTAGAATAAGCGAGAATGCGAAGCATGAAGCGCCATTCTAAAATATCAAAGGTAAGACCCCCGCGGGTTTATAGGAATAAGAGCGGTAAGCCGTATATTATCCAGAAGGGTAAAAAATATTATCTTAATTTCGGTAAAAAGACAAATGATATGAGCACACTTCAAATTGTTAAACTTTTTATGAAATATCTAAATCGGCCAAAGACAAGACGGATACCTAAGCGAAAAGAAGACTTGCGAAAAGTCCAGAGTTTGTCGGAGATTGAGCAAAATACTAGAACCGCCATTAATGACCACTTAGACAAACTCAGAAAGGAAAAATACGAAAAGATTGATGAGATTGACCAAAAAGAGAAAAAAGCACAGGCGGATGCTGAAGAAGAAAAGAAGAGGCAAGAAAGAAAAGACATAGCAGATGCTAAGGAAAGGCAGGATGAGTTAGCAAGAATACACCGCAATGAACTATCAGATATTAAGGAACGACAAGAACAAAAAGCCAGAGAACTAAGAAGGGAGCAAAAACTCATAGATGATGTAAAATATGAAGAAGATAGAAAAAATAGGATACAGGCATTACCACCGCCACCGCAACAACACTATATTATGCCACCGCAACATGGTCAGCCACAAGCACCACCATTAGGCGGTCCACCTTCACCAGTATCACCACTACCAAAATCCCCTACGGCAGACAAACTAGATGAAAACATAAAACTTTTGAAATCTGCTTATTTTACTGACGAAGAGATTAAAAAAATGACTGATAGTATGATACAAAAAACAGCAGATGGTATTAAATCATTTAAACAGAAAAATGTAAAACTGACTGATATGAGGAAAGCACTAGCACAAGAAGAAAAAAAAAGGGAAGAAAAGGAAAATGATGTAAAAAATTTACAATTTAACCAAACAATGAAAGATGCCTTATCAAAAAAGTATTTACCACAAATAAAAATCGTTGATTTATCGCGAGCCTTAAAAAGGAAACTTGAAATGGACGGACATACAAAATTGAAACATAGAGAAAATATCAAATGGATTATGGCTATGATAAAAAGGTTTAATATTGATGTAGGAACCGAAGAGGACCAAATAAAAAAGAAAACAGCAGATTATGCTAAGTATGATGAGTATATGGGGAACCAAGGAGGGGCAGGTAGAAAATTACACCATACATTGGACGAAATGATTAATAAAGTATTTTCAATAGCGAAAATAAAAAAATACTTAGCCCACAAAGATTGGAAACACACAATGAACAAACATGATTTTATAAAAACTCTAACTAGCAAAATGACAATAGACCCAAATGTTGATAAACAAGTTTCAACGGATTTAAATATTGATGAGGGAATGCCGCAGCCTACCATACCACCTACGATTACCCCACCATTAGAGCCACAGCCACAGCAACCAGAGCCAGAGACAATACCCCCGAGCGTCGCGGAGACGCCACAGCCAGAGGAGCCACAGCCAGAGGAGCCACAGCAACCACAGCAAGAGGGTGAGGGGCGGGGACTAATGACTTATGAAATAGACGACATAATGAAAAAATATGGATGGTATCTCGGAGCAATAGCCAGTGATGAAATCTATAAGTTGAAGCCCGGAAGCAGAAAGCGATACGGATTTATTATGAATACCGATCCGAGCAACAAAAAAGGACAGCACTGGATGGCAATATGGATAAGTCTAGATAAAGACAGGAGTGTTGAAGTGTATGACCCTTTGGCTGAATATCAACCGACTGAAGACTTTCAACAACAAATGAAACAACTAATTGACCGAAGTAATCCTGATAGTTATTTGTTAATGAAAGTTAATCAAGTAAAACAACAATCTGATACGAGCGACACATGTGGATGGCACTCAATGCGGTTTCTTTTAGAGCGAGCAAAAGGAGTGCGATTTAAATTTGCTAGTGGCTATATAGACTTAAAAGAAGAAGAAGCGGAGAAATTAAAAGCACAGAATGGTTATGGATTTGACACCTTTTTGTAAATGATATTTGTTTCAGACTACGTCTTCAACAAACATCGGGGGCTACGCACTTTTTAAGGATTACAATAAGCATTAATTTTTTTGAAAAAGAAAAAACGATGTTTTAGAATAAGTGAGAGTGCGGAGCACGAAACGCAATTCTAAAATATCAATGGAGTACAAGGGAGGAAGAAGTTCGGGTATCTATTACATAAATAGCAAAAATAGAATAACGGGGACAGACAGCGACTTTACACACGAAATCAATATGAAGGGGCTAGACAATCCAACTCACTGCAAAATTCTTCATATTTATGTGCCGAAGTCGTATTACTCTGTGGCTTCACCATATAATACTTTTACATTATCCGAAGACGGATATGAGGCTTTAATTACGATACCTGAAGGAAACTACACAATGAACAATCTAAAAAATAAACTATCTGAGGTGTTATCCGCAGACAGCCCAAATAATTATACTTATGTTGTATCCAGTAATAATACCAACATAGAACCAGAGGACGGCAAATTAACATTCAGTGTGTCAGAGAATAAAGGTATTCAACCGCGGTTTATATTTGATGCTGATACACGTATTCACGAGGTAATGGGTTTTGATAGAAACTCAACATATTTCTTTGCTAATGATTTAATTAAATCGCCAAATGTAATTATTCTAACTGGCGAAAAGACTTTATACCTTCAATCGGACTTAGTTGGTGAAGGAGATAATCACGTGCTACAAGAAATATACACTGCCAACGAAATTCCGTTTGGTTCTGTCATTTATGACGGCTCTGGTAGTGAATACGGGAAAACATTGTCCGCTAGTTCAAACAATGTGTTTAGGTTTTACTTGACGGACGAAAACGACCAAGCAATAAATCTTAATGGTTTGGGAATAGTTATGACTTTATTGGTTTATCGTGAAACTAATTATTTTAGTTTATTCAATTCATTCTTTAATTTGTTGAAATCAAAGTGAATTATTTTTGATGTAAATATAAGATATGTGTAAAGAATGTAAGCCGAACAACTTTTGCGAACACAACAAACAAAAATGGCATTGTGCGGAATGTGGCGCATGGCGATGTGAAATTAGCCCGTAGGGCAATTGTTGATAGCTTGCTATCAAACTAATTTGTAATGTAAAACTTAGTAGTAAGCAAAGTTTTCATAACCATATTACTTCAAAAAGGCACATTAATAAGATTGATGAATAAACAATAATTATTTTAGAATTATTTATTTTTTTTCTATAAATATATTCTTGTGAATTAGTTAATTTACAACACTTCAAAAAAAGAAAAAAATGCCTGTCCAATACGGAGGAGAACTAGTCCATCAGACTAAGGAACTGCTCACTGGTAAGTATGAACTGAACAAACTTACTGCCCGTGAAGGTGCTGGCGATGTCACACTTACCACTGCTGGAGGACTTGAAAGCACATTTGAAATTCCTACCCGCCCGTTGAACTTGGCGAGGTCTGTGTTGAAATTTACTTATACTCCGACTGCTGGCGGTGGTGCGGGTCGCTACAATCGTATCTATATGGATTGTCTGTCTATGATTAAAACTATTGAACTGCGAAGCCGAAGCGGGCAGTATTTGTGTAATCTTCAACACGTGGGTAATTACACTAAGATTGTTTGGAAACCCGAGATTAGTTTTGAAAGATTTAAGGCACTTGAAAACCACGGCGACTATAATTCCGCTGTTGAAGGTAAGACGGGCTCTGGTGCTATGCTTCAAAAGTGTAATGCTGGAAAGATTGATGTCGGAACTAGAACAGAGAGAAAAACAATTGTTGATGCTGCTGCGGCTGGGACTTTAAGAGATGCTGTTCTAGCATACTTTAATGTGCCTAATGTAAATGCTCGTCGCTACGATGATACCGCAACAGCCGCGAGTGGTGCTGGAGATTATAGTCTTGTCGATGTTGCTTATGATGAGGCTAAGTATTTTGAAGGTGGAGCGGACGATTCTAAAACCCCTGTTATCAGTGTCAAGTTTCCTTTAGGTATGTTGTTTGGAACTATTTTTGAACTTGATAAGACGATTGGTTTCAATGAAATTTTGGATATGAGGATTGTGTGGGCTGAAACTTTGCGAACTTCATTCTACGGCAGTGATTCTCGCAGTATTTCTACTGGTGCGACTGCTACTGCTACAAATGCTACTATTTCTGGCTTGAATTTGTTCCTTGCCGTTGAGACCGACCCAAATGTTATTGTGGGTGTCCAACAAAAGATTGCTGGTGAAGGTTTCCCATTCAAAATTGAGTATCCAATTGCTTGGAAGCAGGCACTTACTGGAGAAAACCAAAACTTTGTAGTTAAGATGAACCGCTCACAGGGTGAAAGAATTCGTCGTATCTATACCTCAGTCTTCAATAGCACTGAAAGCAAAAATACATCTTTTGATAACGACAACAGAACTGATAGTGCTGGTGGAGGCCTTCAAGCAGGAAAGAAGGTTAAGACATATTACACCACTCTTGACGGAACTCGTCTCCAACAGTTTGATGTTAAAACAGTAGAAAATGAAGACTATATGCTTCTCAAGGATAAGTTGAAGGGTAGTGCTATTTTAAATTCAAATGTGTATCATTACAACTGGTTCCATGTTGATACCTTTGATAACAATCGTCCCCTGTGGGATAAGGATACTGACGGCTACGAGGTGAGCGGTCTAAGCCTTGACAGCGAGAGACGATATGAATTTGTTGCGACTACTCCAAATGCTATCCAAAACCACTACACTTATGCCATTCTTCAACGAAGTGTGCTTGTTAAGGGAATTGAAATTCTAATGTCGTAAGAGACGATTATTAATTTTGTTAGTTAATTTATTTTTTTATTATTAATATATAATGTCCCACCAACGAAATTTGATAGCACAAAATCCTAAAGTTGAGTTCATTAACCTAAAAGTAGGATATGATGGACATATTGATAATATGAAGACAGCCTTCGGCGAAACAACAACTGCGCAATTAACACCAGTATTACAAGAAATCTTTCCATATACCATTAATACTAGGATATGGACAAAAACAGAAACAAAATCGTCTGTGTCATTCTTGAATAATATGGCTGAATTGAAAACGACTGCTAATGCTACGGCAGATGCTGGATTAGTAAGTAAAAGGAGAATAAAATATAGAACTGGAATGGGTGTCCTTGCCCGCTTTACTGCTATATGGACAACGGATGATACAAAAGATTACTATTCATTTATTGGAATAGGAAATGACCTTAACGATGGATTTTATTTTTACAAAAATCAAGCAGGAATGAATATCGCACATTATGCGGGAGGTGGTGCAGTTTATATTGACCAAGAAGACTGGGACGACCCATGCGATGGTAATTTTGCTATGCCGAACTTAGACTGGAGCAAAGGAAATGTATTTCAAATTCAATTTCAGTATCTTGGGTTTGGTGCTATTAAGTTTTCAATTGAAAATCCAGAGACTGGTGAATTTCAATTAGTTCATATGATTAAGTATGCGAATGCCAACACGGGTGTCAGTCTGCGAAATACAACATTACCTTTTACGGCAGTAATGAGAAATGATGCGGCGGTTGGAATACAAATTCTTAAAACGGCGAGTGCTAGTTTATTCGTTGAGGGGTCAAATACTATTAATACAAGTATTACAAATACTGCGGAAGGAGACGAAAAAACGAGCACCACTGAAAGCCCCATTTTAAGTATCAGGAATAAAGCACTATTCAATAATAGCCTCACCAACTATTCAAATGTCTTTCCTTCCTTGGTAAGTATTACGAATGAAGATACTAAGTCAAATGTTGTCAGAATGGTATTGAATGGGACACTAACAGGGGCTGGTTTTGCTGATGTTGATGCCACAACTTCAATCGTAGATACAGACACAAAAGCAACCGCTATCGCCAACGGAACGACAATTTTTAAGATTTATGTAAATGCCGCCTCAACTCAACAGATTAATCTCAGAACTTACGATATTCAATTAACACCGAACGATGTTTTGACATTCACACAGAAGGCTGTGTCGGCAGGTGCTGGTAGCAATATTAATGTTATCGCTAACTTTATTGAAGATCATTGAAGCAAAAAAAAAATTAATGAAAAGCGATGTGGATATTATAAATATTTTTTTACCGCATCTTTGTTATTAAAATAAGGTTGTTGAATTAAATATTCAAGGTATGGTTTGTCAATCTTAGCGACATCTTCAATTTTCATTTTTTTATACTTACCATATTGAAGAAAAATATCGGTTTGCTGACCGAAGGTCGCATCTTCAACTACGTTGGAGTCACTTTGATTGTATTCTTTCCTTAATATGCATCCTTCTTCTGTGCATGAGACATTTGCTATCTCTTCACCAACATTAGCCTTGATTTCCGTAATTCCAGTTTCTTTCAAGTCAGTCGCCTTAAAAGGAGTGCTCTCTTCCTCCATTATTTTCGTCAATGTCTCCTCTAACGGAATAACTACTTTCACATTATCGTCCCTTGGCTTGTATTGCTCATAGAAAGAAACAATGTCGGGCTTTGTCCATTTAATGGTCGGCTTTTTTATTTCGCCGTCAAGGTTCCATTTTTCAATTTCATTCAAGTAGTCCTGCTTGGTGCTTAGGTCGCACATCGTATATATATATAAAGATTTAAAAAAAATCTTTTAGCAAAATATTAAATGAATTTTTTTACTTCGTCAATGTTTTTAAACCACGGCTGACGGATAATCCATTCTAAATAAGGCTTATCAATCGTGGCAATATCTGAAATTTTCTTACCTTTATACTTACCAAACTGAAAAACATCCTTAGGCTTCCCTTCTCTGCTTTTCTCAATGGCTTGAATTTCATCGTTTATTACCTTTTTGACATCAGTAAGAGAAAAGTTTTCTTTTTTATTTTCAATGGAAAGTTGTTCAAACTTCTCACATAGTCTGGTGAGGGTAGTCATCTGTCTATATAGAGTGGTAAAAAATTTTATGGAAAAAAATTAATTATTTGATATTTTGTTCTGACTTCGTCATCACAAAACATCGTTTTATACTTTAATGGCCTACGATGTTTGAGAATAAGAGAGAGTGCGTAGCACGAAGCGCAATTCTCAAATATCATTAATATCCAAAAGGTCTAGTTTCAATCGCATTCTCTACAATTCCAATAACTTGTCTTTTCGTATATGTAAAACTAAATATCTTTTCTAAGTATTCGCTTGTTATTTTTTTCTTTTGTTTGTCTCGCGTTATCTTGTTGTTTTCTATTATAACTACTTTTCCAGACTTCTCAATTCGCTTAGCAATCCGTAATTCTTCATCAGTCTCCAACAATTCAGCCAGTTCATTTTTGCCATTCTCAAATAATTCAGTGTTCGTAATACCTAACCCACAACTTATTACACTTAACATATTCGGTAAATTCAATGCTTTTTTCGTTTCATAATTCATACTAAATCCTTTTACTTTCATACTGGCTTTACCATTATCTAATAAGTATCCATAACATTTCGGCCCGCCTCCCACAAAGGTTTTTATTTTTGCTCCTTTTAATTCATCAGTCCAATCTCCCAGTAAATCGCCTGTCTCTACATCTGCCTGATTAATTTCTTTGTTTGTCGTATATATTACGCTGTCTGTGTCATGATACAATATCCTATTACCTAATATGTCCATCATATTGTAAAGTCTCATTCTCGCGTGGCATGTAGTAAATAAAGCAACCACAATATTTGTTTTAATCGGATCGCTCACCGCATCCTGTTTTAAGTCATAACTGGCTTCTACAATTTGGTCGTTAATTATGTTAATATTAATATTATCCACTGATTTATCGTTCAATAGTTTGTATAAGGTATCTTTATCCTTTATCATTTTGTTCTGTGTTTTATTTTGTTTCTGTCCAAACTTACCCCATAAAGAGTTCAAGCACAACTTAGCCACTGCTCGCCGTCCTTCGTTTTTAAATATTTTGCTTTCATCCATCTTAACCCCCATTTTAACTTCCATGCTTTTTATGTAATTTTGTTTTTCGGCTTCCGTATTACATCCCACGGGGTATCCGCTGGACTCTTGTTTTACTTTCAAAAATGTCTTTATGTATTCTTTGAATAGGCTACTGCTTTGTTCCTTCCAGTGCCATACTTCATATACTTTTATTAACTTATACCCTTTGTCTAAGGCCTTGTAAATTTCAGGAGTTGCCCATGTACCCGTTATTGCTCGTTCTTTATCTGTGTGCTTACATTCTCCGTGTTGCTCGGTCATTCCGCACTTATCGCATAAGTAATACATCATCTTGCCTCTGTCCGCCTTCGGTAAGACTGGGTGTAGTAAGCCTCTAGGCGGTAGCATCTTAACCTTAGCCACTCCAAAATATTCTCTGTTTATAATTTTGTTTCTCATATTTTTTCTTTCCTCCTCATTGTTGGAGGGGGTTTCACCCCCTACCATACCCCCGCTTTTTTCGTTCAGGGTTTGGAAAGGGGCAGAGCCCCTTCCAGGTCTAATAATTATATGGTGCCCGCTTGGATAAAGGTCGTAATACATGACGGTCGGATAAAGTGAGCATATGTCAATATATTTCGCATACTCATTATCATGTCGTGATTTCCAATATAATTTCAGAGCATTCACTCTACCTCCAAACATTGCCTCTCGCGGGTTTAGTCCTTCTTGTTCCGTAATTCGTTCGTTTGTATCCTCGGCCAGTCTTTCACTGGTTTTCATAAGGCTCCATTCGCACTCCCAGATACTTATTACTTTCGCTTGTTCGCTAAGTTGTTTTTCTCTTCTCATTGTTTCCTTGTATAGTTCACCCATCGTCTTATTCTTCTTCACATTCATAGCATTTCTATTCCAACACTTATCACATCCGTGCCAATGACACCCGTAAAACTCATAAGCAGTTTTGTTTTTTTCATCCCACCCATCAACATACACCCGAGATTGTCCAAGTTGAAACATTTTTTCACCTCCGTTGAATGCGTGTTTAATATCGGTTTTGTCTAACCTACTTCTGTATGCTAGCCATTCTACACAAGCCCTAGAAGTCATCCTGTTTTGCTTTTCCGCTTTCAATATCGCAATTGAATTCTCTGGCATAAACTTAGCACGATACAATGCCATAACACAACTCGCAATAGTTGTATATTGAAAAGGGTCAATACCAAACTCTAGAAACTGATTTCTAAAATCTATACAACCCTTTCTCAGTATATCAACATCTGAATGACAATACTCGCCGATTTCCTTCGCCATGTCAAATCTGTTATGTGTATTCACTTGTTCATCATACCATTCAAGAAATTCCTTTCGTTTATCTCCTCGCATCGTGTCGTAGCCGTAATGTTTCTTATGGGGCATTACATCAACATAGTTTTTATTTTTAGCCGTATTGAAGAAGTGCGGGAAGAAACCTTTCTTAAGTTCCGTAAGCCCGAATGTCTTTGGAAAGTCTGACAAAGGCATCGTAAGAAAACTTAGGCTATCTATGAACCGATACTTCTTAAGTGTCATCATCATAATCTTACCGCCCTCATAGATTACAAATGGAGTTTGTCCGTTATCAACTAACCACTTAAGAATAAACTGACAATCATAACCGCGGGCATTGTGTGCGATAAATGTAAATCCGCTGTGTTTAGTGTCAAAAGCCCACTTACAGAAATCTTGAATGTTCTTGTGAATTACTGGGGAGGGGGTTTCACCCCCTACCATACCCCCACCTTTTTTGTCAAGGGTTTGGAAAGGGGCGGGGCCCCTTCCGTCGTAATACTGGCTTTCGGCATGATTAACAATGTGCTCGCCTGTGTCCTGTGTCGCTTCAAAGTCAAAGAATATGTATTGCTCTGACGGCGGTAAGATTTCTTTTTGGACTATTTCACATTGGTGTTCAAGCGGTTTCACTAGTTTGCAATTTCGGCATTTCACATATCCGCATTTGTGTTCATCCTTCTTTCTGTAATTCAGCCCGCACGATTTACATTTTGCTTTAACATCGCAGTTCGTTGTCCTGTGATTATTAAAGCATTCAGTGTTCGGAAACTTTCTATTACACTGCACACATTCTTTCCACTGGCTCTTGTCATTTATTCCCTTACATCCGTTGGTTTCACAGATACTACATTTGGCTTCACAGGCGTGTCTTTTTTGGTATCCCCTTAGACACAACTCGCAGAAGTTTTCCTTTCCTATCATAGACTTCATATTAGTTATGGCATCGTAATGTCCTTCAGTCTTTAGAATATAAAGGTTAGTAAGCCGTTCGCCGTTCGCAACAAGTAGTTCTGTTTTATAAATGATTTTGTCAGGGAATTCAACAATAACCAGATTGTATTTAATGTGGTTAGCAAATGTATTAATTTCTGGTATTCCACACACATCCTTAATGACTTTTGCTTCATCGTGTAAAGCATCTGCCATTTCCTGCTGTATCTTTCTTTTTCCCATTAGTATTGTCTTGAATTTTGGATGTTTTTCAATTTTTGCTTTGACTACAACGATTGCTCGTGCTAAGCATAAGTTATCGCTGTTGGTAATACAGATTACTCCTTTCTTTCTGTATATATCCAATTTGTTCAAAACCTGTAGCCTTGTCCCGCCCGTTGGCATTTTAACAGATTTCAACACAAATTTTAATTTATCAAAGTTTATTCCGTTCTCATCCATGTAAAGACTTTCGTTGCTTTGAAATATTGCCGACAATCTTTCTAAAACTTTTTCAACCGAGATTTGATTAACTTTG
>WBZZ01000229.1:57500-72500 GCA_019918135.1 Paulinella micropora
ATCATACGGGCTGGGCTCGCAGTCATGGGACAGTCTTGGCGAAAGGAATAGCACAGACAGCTGTCAGGAAAGAAAGTGAAAGAAAAAGGGCCTCGCCCGTGAAGAAAACGAGGAAAAAGAAAATGGAGAGAAAGATGAAAGAACGAAAAAGTAAACTGGAAAAAAAAATAGCATTAAAAAAAATCTTGGTGGGCCAGAGGTCGAGATATGCTGAGAATCAGCTCAGAGAATCCCAGCTTTTCTTCCGCGCTCTCTCGCCTGCCGGCCCACCCAGTGATTCGTGTCCAGTCCACCCCGTCCAGCCTTAAGTGAACCTGCCCCGGAAGATATGGGTGTTGGCGAAGTTGCTCTGATCCACCGTTACGGAAGGGTAACGGTGGATAGCTGAACTTTAATAAGTAGCGGGCCTGCCGCCACCCTGGCCGCTGAACCGCACTGCGATGTCGTCCAAGTTGTCGGCCGACCATTGCAGCACTTGAGAGACGGCCAGCCCGCCACCCAACACACCTCCGGCTGAAAAATCACGCACTGCCGCTGAACCAAGGATGCCCAACTTGAAAGCGGCGTCAGCGACCTGAGCTGAAACGTTGGACAGACGGACGTAGAGCTGATACGAGACTGAAGACCAGCGGCCTATATGCTTGATTGCGTCTGCGCTGACTCCAAGTTGTAAAGAGATGGGTCGAGGCCAACTGCCTGGACAACTTCAAGGGCGCGGAGCCTGCGATCTCTGGAGCAAAGGATAAGACAACGCCTTGCCTTTAGCGGACTGAAATAAAGGAACAATTTGTCGCTTGTCGCGGCCGGAAGAGGGAACGGCAAACGTCTAAGTCGTCCCTTCTCGGGAAGAGAATGGCGATGGGCAGAGATACGCTTCGCCGCGGCTCGAAGGCCTGGGAAAACGAACGCAAAGTTGAAAGCTTTGCCTAGGAGCTTGTCCAGGTTCAGTCTCGAAGGAGAAATAAGCGTGATTGAGACTGATCGCGCGAACTTTTCCTTCTTGCCCAACGGGATAGAAACTGTTGGAGAGGGATGGGAGGGGGAAAGGTCGAAGAGCCAACCGATAAACTGGAGTGAGTGACAAGGGCCCTCGATCTTCGAAGCCTTGAACTCGAAACCGTAACGGATGCCGAGAAAGGAAAGCAGGGACAACAGCTCAGAAGCCTCCTGCGCGGAGCAAAGGGCGATAACTAAGTAGTCGTCGACTCATCTGGCGAGTCTTGACCACTCGGGAAGCCATTGAGAAAGGAGGAATTCCAGAAGGAAGCCGTACCGCTCCCAGATCCCGGGAGAGGCTCTCGATCCGAATGTCAAACGGAGTGGAACAGTAAATCTTCCTAGCCACTCAAGAACTGTGAGGTGAAGATCAACCGGCCTGATTGGAACCTTCCGGAAGGCCTTCGCAACGTCCAGTTTGATCCGGAAAGGTGACCTCGAGGGGTCCTGCTTGGAGCCAAAGTGGGCCATGTGAAGTGCGGAAACTAGGCTATCCCACTCCAGGAAATCAGTGAAGAGCTTCGGGATAGAAGCGTTGGTAGCGACGTTGCCGCCAGCGGAAAGGTCCACAGTCAGCCTCAAGGAGGACCCGTCCTTGGCCACGGTGCCAATGGGAGAAACCCTGTAGTGCGGAAGAGGAGGGGAAGAGAACCAAACACAGCCAAACGATACCCCTCCATACCCGGGTATGATACCCGGTATGATACCCCTGGGGTATGAGGGGTATGAGAGAGAAGGGGTATTATACCCTCATGGGTATGGGGGGGGGGGGGGGGTATCAGGGGTATGAGGGGTATCGACCTCATACCGCTCAGGGACTTGGAGAAAATTTATGAGGGGGGGGGGGGGGGGGGGGTATGATACCCCTCAGGGACTTGGAAGAAAATTTATTAGATAGCATGAGGTGCGAGATGGGGTATGAAACCCCCAGATGGGGTATGAGGGACTTGGAGAAAATTTATTAGCCGGGGTATCAGATGGGGTATGAGGGACTTGGAGAAAATTTATTAGCAGGGGTATCGATATCAGATGGGGTATGAGGGACTTCGAGAAAATTTATTAGCAGGGGTATCAGATGAGGTATGAGGGACTTAGAGAAAATTTATTAGCCGGGGTATCAGATGGGGTATGAGGGACTTGGAGAAAATTTATTAGCAGGGGTATCAGATGGGGTATGAGGAACTTAGAGAAAATTTATTAGCCGGGGTATCAGATGGGGTATGAGGGGCTTGGAGAACATTAGCAGGGGTATCAGATTTATTTATTAATAAGATACGCAACATGGTCCCACTGCCGGATCAATTACAATTATTAATTTGATATCGAGATTGATTTTTTTTAAGCTCTAAAAGTAGCAAGTATTTTATTAAAACAGTGAGTAACAGAGAGAAAATGAGGTGTATGAGGGACATAGAGAAAATGAGTGATATGAGGGACATAGAGAGAAAATGAGGGGTATGAGGGACATAGAGAGAAATTGAGGGGTATGAGGGACATAGAGAAAATGAGGGGTATGAGGGACACATAGAGAAAATGAGGGTATGAGGGACATAGAGAAAATGAGGGATATGAAAGACACAGAGAAAATGAGGTATGACGGACACAGAGAGAAAATGAGGGGTATGAGGAACATAGAGAGAAAATGAGGGGTATGAGCGACATAGAGAGAAATTGAGGGGTATGAGGGACATAGACAAAATGAGGGGTATGAGGGACATAAAGAGAAATTGAGGGGTATGAGGGACATAGAGAAAATAAAGGATATGAGGGACATAGACAAAATGAGGGGTATGAGGGACATAGAGAGAAATTGAGAGGTATGAGGGAGATAGAGAAAATAAAGAGTATGAGGAACATAGAGAAAATGAGGGGTATGAGGGACTTAGAGAGAAAATGAGCGTATGAGGGACATAGAAAAAATGAGGGGTATGAGGGACATAGAGAGAAAATGAGGGGTATGAGGGAGATAGAGAAAATAAAGAGTATGAGGAACATAGAGAAAATGAGGGGTATGAGGGACTTAGAGAGAAAATGAGCGTATGAGGGACATAGAAAAAATGAGGGGTATGAGGGACATAGAGAGAAAATGAGGGGTATGAGGGACACAGAGAAAATGGCGGCAGGGACTTAGAGTATTACTGTCATGGTGTTGTCCCTGATCCTTCTTCTTCCACTTCTTCTTCCACGCCTTCCACTTCCTCTGTTGGGGTACAAGGGGTAGAAGGGCCCTGACTCATTGGTTCCGCCCCTGCAGTTTCTTGGTCCCCTGCTGGGTTACAAGGGCCCTCTTCTTCGTTGGAGGACTACAGTGCAGAGAGAGAGAGAGAGAGTATATGGGTATGGGGTATAAGGGTATGAGGGGTATGAGCCATGAAGGCATATGACAGGGGTATTTATTATTATCATTATTATTATTACTAACTGATAACTGGCTTCGCAGGGTTACCTGATAACTGGCTATGCCTCAACCTTGCTTAGCGATGCGTTCCATGAGCAGAAACGCGTACACCTGTCCACTTCCCGCTGCTTCAACACAAGTTCGGTATGATTTCAAGAAAAACCCTTGAGAGAGCAAAGTTCCAAGAGTATCCCTGTGGTCGTGGGACATGCTGTTTGATTTACAGCTATCTGTAACCATAACATACTTTACCCGTTCGTCCTGGATTATTTTCAACAGGACTTTATGCTTATGGGCTGGTTTCCAACCTTTCCAGAACAAGAACACTGTTATGTTCTTGTTCCACTTCATCGCACGTGGTATTAACTCAACGTGAGGGGCTTCAGCTTCTGTACCCCATTGAATACAAGGAAACTCCTTCGACCACACAACGCGGTTTATAGACGCATTGTATGAACTTATTGAACAGAAACAGCTCTTATCTGAACAAACCCCTATCGAGTTATCATGCGCGGCCCACAATACACCGTATTTTTCATACCTGCTAAGGAATGCAATCTCAAAACGTCTGGTCTCTATACCAGCGACTGCAGCCCAATCATCGCCCAAAGCAAAAAGAAGCACATCTCCCGATGCACACCCAATATCCAATAGACACATGTCTTTTTTTTCATCCCTGGGGATCCCTCCGAAACATGTCGCAAGGGATTCACTAGTCATAGTCCCACCGATCCCATCACCTACACTACCAAGGTCCCTAATACGTAAAGGTCCCCTCAACTGTAAGAAACCGAGGATTAGAAGTCCCACAATCCTCAACAACGCATACAGCTAAAGAAAACTGATTCTTTGTGCCACAGCTGTGACAAACCCAAGGTGGCATTTCCGATTCCACTTCCAACGCCGAGGTACCCTGCCAAACAGATTATTATTATTATTATTATTATTATTATTATTATTATTATTATTATTATTATTATTATTATTACTATTCAAAGTTCTACCATCTGGGCCCTGTCGCCAGTTCGATTCCCGTCGGTGCCAACAGTATTTTCATTGAACATACCGGTCCGTCTGGACCAGTATTTTCATTGAACATACCGGTCCGTCTGGAAGTGTTGGAACTGCCCTTGCGGGGGTGTCATTAGAGCCTATCGTCAATTCTTCGTACTCCCCTCACGGGTGAGACGATGGAGGCGCATGTGCAGAAATGCATCAGCCATTGACAGAGAAGCACTATTATTATTATTATTATTATTATTATTATTATTATTATTATTATTATTATTATTATTATTATTATTATTATTATTATTATTATTATTATTATTATTATTATTATTATTATTATTATTATTATTATTATTATTATTACACCCCGGGGTATCAGACAGGGATGACAGGGGTATCATACCCGGGTATAGGACAGGGGTATGGGACAGAGGTATGAGACAGGGTATGGGATAGGGGTATGAGACACCTTTTCCTTTTCCTCCGCAAGCTCCTCTGGTACCGCCTCTGATGGGGAACACTCTTGTGCGTCAGAGCCCTACAATACAAAGAGAGAGAGGGGGGGGGGGGGGGGAGGGGGGGTATATAGGGGTATGATGGGGGTATGCAGTGGTACCTTGGCGGTCGGTGTCGTCTTCCTCCTCTTTGCAGCTTTATTCTTCTCAGCCACAATTGCTCTTTTTCCGCCTATGTGGTATGAGACAGGGGTATGGGACACGGATATGGGACAGGGGTATGAGACAGGGGTATGGGACCACGAGAAGTTGTAGTAGTGGCAGCAGCTGCAGCAGCTTTCCCCGCCGCAGCTTTCTCCCTGCATTAACTTTGCAACCTCATCTTGCACATCTGATGGAATCTCAGAAGCTTGGCCAAAAGCAGCAGTAGTAGTAGTAGAAGAAGTAGAAGAAGTAGAAGAAGAAGAAGAAGAAGAAGAAGAAGAAGAAGAAGAAGAAGAAGAAGAAGAAGAAGAAGAAGAAGAAGAAGAAGAAGAATTAGTAGTAGTAGTAGAAGAAGAAGAAAAAGAAGAAGAAGAAGAAGAAGAAGAAGAAGAAGAAGAAGAAGAAGAAGAAGAAGAAGAAGAAGAAGGAGGAGGAGGAGGAGGAGGAGGAGGAGGAGAAGGAGGACAATCCTTCGGCCACCAGATGTTGCAGGACTCTCCTTCGGGGAACGTAGGAGGTGTTGCGTCCTTTACCTTCAGGATTTTTTCCCGCGATGCCTTGCTCATGGTATCCTGCGAAAATTCGCACGGCCCCAAAAGACTTTCAATAGGCATGAAAGAAGCCAGCCTTACCCACCCCTCCACTCTATGCTTCTTTCCACCAGCTTCCTTCTGAAAGAAGCATCTCAGGGGCGGTTTTTCACAGATTTGCATCATGAGAGAGAGAGAGAGAGAGAGAGAGAGAGAGAGAGAGAGAGAGAGAGAAGAGGTATGGGACAGGGGTATGAAGGGGGGTATCATACCCCGGGGTATCAAACCCCTGTACCATACCCCGGGGTATCATACCCCGGGGGTATGGCAGGGGTATGGGACAGGGGTATGAGAGGCAGGGTATGAGGGTATGCGGGGGTAATATAGGAGGGGTATAGGAGGTATTTGGGGGTATGGAGGGGTTTCATGGAAGCCATCCGCATACTGCCTTGCTTTACACACGCACATACCCCGGGGTATCATACCCCAGGGGTATGGTAGGGGTATGGGACAGGGGTATGAGAGGCGGGGTATGAGGGTATGTGGGGGTAATATAGAAGGGGTATAGGAGGGTATGTGGGGGTATGGAGGGGTTACATGGAAGCCATCCGCATACTGCCTTGCTTTACCACGTGACCCATCACTTAGAGGAATCGCTGCCCGCCTGCACATATGCAGCAGAGAAATAGATACAGAGAGAGAGAGAGAGAGAAAGAGAGAGAGAGAGAGAGAGAGAGAGAGAGAGAGAGAGGTATCAGAGGGGTATGCAGGAGGGGTATGGCGGGGGTATGCAGGAGGGGTATGATCACTTTGGGGAAAACTTTCCTGAATTCGATCGCCCTCTGCGCAGCGGGACTCCGTCTGCCTTGGTTTTCCACACATTTTCAGCACCTCGTTCGCTTTCCGTGATTTCATGGCCCAAGTACGTCACCAAAACCTATGCGAGGATATATGGGGTATTGGCGGGGTATGTGCGGTATGGGGGGGGGGGGGGGACCTGGCCCTTTTTATTGACCAGCTGGGACATAGGGACGTCGCTCCCATCATCCCGGTGATAGGCTTCGTAGGTGTGGAGTAGCTCCTTGGGATACTGCACACACAACGAGAAAGTGAGATGTGACGGGGATACAGATAGGTATATGTAGAACAGACCGATCGCAGAAGATTGGCTGAGGTCGTCAATTTGTCGTAACGTTCAATCACGACTACATTGATGGTGATGCAATTCTTGACGCAGTCTGCGTCTTCGTCCTTCGGCCAAGGATGATTGCAAACCTTTCGAGGGGTATGACAGGGGTATGAGAGGGGTATGAGAGAGGCGAGGTATGACAGGGGTATGAGGCAGGGGTATGGGACAGGGGTATGAGACAGGGATATGGGACAGAGGTATGAGACAGGGGTATTGCATACCTCGCACACCAAGACGCGGTCCTCCTTCTTTCCTTTTTCCTTGCGGTCCTCCTTCTTTCCTTTTCCCTTGCCCTTGCGCTTTCCTTTTCCCTTGCCCTTGCCCTTGCGCTGCCTCCATTCCTCATCCTCGTCACTCCCAGCCTATAGTACAGAGAGAGAGAGAGAGAGACAGAGAGGGAGGGAGGGAGGGAGGGAGAGATGCCTTCGATTTCGCATTTTCGACGCGCAGAAACTCCAGATAATTTCTGTCAATTTTTTTTCCCCATCTAAAAAAGTTAACCACTCCCTTTCCTTTTCTGGGAGATGTGCATATGCCTATCAGAGAGAGAGAGAGAGGGAGAGGGGGGGGGACAGGGTATAGGGGTATGAGGGGGTATGGGAGGGGGTATAGAGGTACCGTTCCTTTTCCCTCTTCCTCGTCTTCTGATTCCACGAGTTTCTGGAGTTTCTGGCGCTACGGTGCAGAGAGAGAGAGAGAGAGAGAGAGAGAGAGAGAGAGAGAGATAACAGGACTATTTCAATTAGTTCATATGATTAAGTATGCGAATGCTAATATTTGTGTAAGTCTGCGAAATACGACATTACCCTTTACAGCAGTAATGAAAAATGATGCAGCGACTGGAATACAAACTCTTAAAACAGCGAGTGCCAGTTTATTCATTGAGGGGTCAAATACTATTAATACTAGCATAACAAATTCAATTGAGGGTAGTGAAGTTGTACACACTACAGAAAGACCGATATTCAGTATAAGAAATAAGGCAAAATATGATAGTGGTGGTGCTAACTTAGACAATGATTCATTAGTATATCCATCATTGATAAGTATTAGTAATGAAGACGGAAAAACAAATATAGTAAGAATGGTAATGAATGAAACATTAACTGGAGCAGTGTATGCGGATGTAGATACAAAATATTCAATAGTTGATACCGACACAACAGCGACTGCTATCGCCAACGGAACGACGATTTTTAAAATATATGTTAATGCTAATTCAACTCAACAAATCAATCTAAGAAATTATGATATTTATCTGTCTCCAAGTGATGTATTAACTTTTACACAGAAATCAGTTTCCACTAATCCTGGTGGTGGAAATGTCAATATTATTGCTAATTTTATAGAAGACCAGTGATATTTACAAATCCGCACTTTCGCATTCGGCTTTCGTGCGGTTTGTAAACATCGTTTAAAAGTAATTAATAAAAAATAATAAGCGGAAAGCGATGTTTGAAAAACACGCGAGAGTGCGAAGCACGGAAGCGTGGATTTTCAAATATCAGAGATATTTTTTTACCGCATCTTTGTCATTAAACTAAGGTTGTTGAATTAAATATTCAAGGTATGGTTTATCAATCTTAGCGACATCTTCAATTTTCATATTTTAATACTTACCATATTGAAGAAAAATGTCCGCTTCGTGCTGTGCTATCTCTTCACCTTAACAAGTGGTTTCGCCACATTGTGACGCTTCGCTCACATTTGCTTGACCGCCTACGGCGGTAGCATCCTCCGTAATTTCAGTGATACCTGTCTCTTTTAAATCAGTCTCCTTAAAAGGTGTGCTTGGTTCTTCGTCCATCATTTTTTGTAATGTTGCGGTCGAAGGAAGAATGACTTCTACAGTATCGTTGCGGGGTCTATATTGCTCATAGAAAGATACAATGTCAGGTTTAGTCCATTCAATTGTTGGTTTTTTAATTTCGCTGTCAATGTTCCATTTTTCAATTTCATTCAAGTAGTCCTGTTTGGTGTTGAGTTCGCTCATCTTATATATGTATAGTAAAATTTTATTTTACTATATTATATTAATTTTTATAAAGGGGGGGTTTGTTGGAGTATTCGACTGCCGGTAAGGGTTGTTAGTCCTGACTCATCACCGCGTGTGGGCTCCAAACCTGCGCATAACCCCACGGCGAGAGGGGGCGAATCCGAAGACCGACCCATCGCACTAGGGAATGACACTTGGAAGAGCACGACTGGCCGCACACATGTAGACGACCTTCTGTATGATGTTGTCATAGCAGTCGGGGGTTTTATGTAAAGGTTTGAAAAGAGTATTATGTATATCGGTCTTTAGCTCCGTCTGGATCCGCCTGGGTCCACTGGTCTCTCCTTGATCTTGAGTTCTGTCTTGATCCGCCTGGGTCTCCTGATATCCTCTCGATCGAAATATCCTCTGGTAGCTTGAATTTTTTTTTCCTTTTTTTTTTTTTTTTTTTTTTTTTGAGCTTGTTTATCGGTCCCTTGAATTTTTTTTTCATTTTTATTCTTTATGGTATGCAGCAGTTTTTCCGCCGAGTCTTGCGTGTCTAGTGTGTTGGTCCGTATGTTGGTCCTGTCCCCTTACCACCGGTTTAGTTTATTGGATGCTCTTATCGGTTTAGTAAGGTAGGGAGACTAGGTCTAGATCTTGTTTCCTTGACGGTATCTTATTAATTCTACCCGGTGATTATCCTTACTTTCTTTTGGATTATATGCGTGCCCTTTAATATAGGTTCTTTCTTTTCCTTCTCGTTTTTGTATATATATATATATATATATATGTATATATATATATATTCATATATACATATATATGGATATATTTATATATTATTATTATTATTATTATTATTATTATTATTGTGGACACCGTGATAGCCCAGTGGTCAAGTTCTACCATCTGGGCCCTGTCGCCAGTTCGATTCCCGTCGGTGCCACCAGTATTTTTATTGAACATACCGGTCTATTTCTGGACCAGTATTTTCATTGAACATACCGGCCCGTCTGGAAGTGTTGGAACTGCCCTTGCGGTGGTGTCATTAGAGCTTATCGTCAATTCTTCGTACTCCCCTCACGGGTGAGACGATGGAGGCGCATGTGCAGAAATGCATCAGCCATTGACAGAGAAGCACTATTATTATTATTATTATTATTATTATTATTATTATTATTATTATTATTATTATTATTATTATTATTATTATTTTTACTTATTTATTTTTTTTCCTGTGTCCTCTGCCTCCTTGTATGTTCCCACCGGTTCCGTCAGGGGTGTGTCAGATCAATCTATTTATGCAATACTTCCTGTGCTTAAATAAGATGGGTAGAATGGGCCTGGGGCGGGGTTATTACGTTGGGCATGTATGGAGAAATCGCCATACTTTCAGGATATGATCGTGGCAAAGGTCGGTGAGTTCTTGATAGACCGCTCTTGCCTGGGCACTAGAGAAAAGATCCTTAATCAGCTTGAATCCTGTTAATGGGATATACCCTCTGGCTCCCATAGCAAGCATGAGGAGTTGGGGTTCGCAGCGGCCTTGGGAGCTTAGCTTGAGATCATGTATTTTTCCATATATTTGTGGTATCTATGTTCGTAAATGGCTCTGGGGTTATATCCGTGTGGTGTTGTTGATTGCCAGGGTTCAAACGGCCAGCTGACTGGTGGGTCCTCTCCGCGGGGGGAGGTTGGGTCTTGGAAGTTGAAGGGTGGTTGGATTCTCAGCCCGTGTTCGTCCCATAATCGTCTGGTGTTACTGCTTGTTGTCATTGCATATTGATTGATCTAATCGAATAAGCCATTCGTCGGATCGAGATGTTGCTTCTACTAGGTAAATATTTGGTGATGTCGGTGATGGGGTAAGGAGTAGGTCTGGTTTCCATGATTCCCCTTCTTCACGTAGATCATCGGCCAGGCGTGCGGCTGGATGGGTCCGTGTTGTCCGACATGTATGCCCTCGCTCACCTAAGCGGGTCCATGCCAGGTCTATGTTGTGGGTGGTTGAGAGGGTGGTTTCTTTGCCTTCCTCTGCGATGAGGATCATATGATGTGGTTGGTCTTCAGGCGGGATGTTCGGGTCGATGCTCAGATGTTTCTTGAGGATCGCACGTGATGCGGAGTGTCTGGCATTGATGGCGTTGATAAGTTCCTGGGGGTGTGGGGGGTCTGTGCTGGTCATGAAATGTTCGATGGACCCCACGTGGTCGCAGTATGGGCAGGTGCCGTCTGTTTTATTTTTTGTGCGGACACTTTTCATAGCTGGGGTATCCCAGGCATTGACTTGGCACATCAAGATGACTTTGATTTCCCAGTCCTCTCGCCTTGTCCCTGGGCCTAGGTATTTGCTGGAGATTTGCTGTGTCTCCCCTCTCATTTCAGCAGCCGGTCCCCACTTCAGTGCAAACCTAGGAGCGACCATTGCTTTCCCAAGGTTGGTGCTGACCCTGTGTCGAAGCTATGTCTGCTTTGGCTCGTAGTATCGCTTGTCGACAGTCTGTTACTAGGGTTATTTTCCCCGTAAAACGGTGCTGGACTGTAATAACGTATTGAGAGTGGAGCCTTCCATTGTTGTTCTCTGTTGCGTTTCCGCTGTTGTCATGACGTAGTTGTATTCCTATCCCCAGATCTCGGCAACTTCCTATCCATTCTAGTCCTAGGTATCCTTGGTATCTTCTTTGTTCTAGGAGGTGTTCATGTAAATACCAATCTAGGAAAGGTTGGTTCCGCACGGGGGGCGGGTGGGGATTGTTCACTTTGATGTCTTTCCACGGGATGTGTGCTGGTTGGAGGGTTCTAATCGATTGTTGGTAATAGGCTCTCCCTGGTGGTGGGTATTTGTTTGGGTCCTGGTCGTCCGGGTGCCATCCCATAGCCTCCGGGAGACGTGCGGTCTGGAGGTAAGCTGGGGGGATATTAAGGGCTTGGATGCGTTGAATGAGGTTATGTACTTGGGCCTCCTGGTCTGTTTTTTGGGTCTTCATTTCCCAGGGGGGGCCTGTTATGCTGGGCGTCCGGGGTATGTGCGTTATGGATGGCCGTGGTCGTAGGGGGTTGGTCCGAGGGCGGTCTGCGGGGGTTGCATCCTTCGGTACGGTCGTGTTGTGGCAGGAAGGCATCTTGCAGCAGACGCAGATGGGAGTGTACTGCGATCTGGGTAGCCCGGTCGTGCGACGTTATTCCCCACAGGAAAACCGTGGCCATTCGCAGGTTTGCCCTATCCTTGAATCGTGGAAGGCCAAAGCCTCCGCATTTGCCTCGTGGTCCGTAGAGGAAAGCGTTGGGGATGTCTTTTTGTTTCATCTTTAAGGTGTTCCGGAAACATTCTCGATAGTATTTATCCATTGTGTCGGCTTCCTTTTCCGTGAGTGTCGTCCATCCTAGTGGAAAATCCGCTGTGCCAGGCACCAGGTCCCGTAGGGCTTCTCGTCGTCGGGGATTGGTGATGTTTAGGCCTAGTGCCACCTGGGTTGCCATGAGGAGATTGGTCATGATCTCGTTCACTTGGGGTTTGTGGTCATTGAGGCCGGATGTGAAGAGTCCTAGTGATCGGAATTTAGTATATTTGGTTAGGCTGGGGATGGGCGCCCCATCCCGGTCAGTGAGACCTACGTCAAAGTCTTCTGTGGCTCCTGATGGGTGAACCATGATTCCTAGTGTAAAGCTCTTAGCAGTCGCTGTGAGAAATCCTGTGCCATGGAGTTGATCTTGGGATTTGTGGAACTCCTCCCGGGCGGCTTCAATGTACTGATCCTTGGTTCCTGGTCCTCCATGCGCATGTCATTCGTCATCCGCGAATGTATGTTGGGATTGGGTTGTGACTTCCATGTTTGTGAGGATCCTGCCTCGTAGTGCTGGCCATGAATTAAATTGGCGGCCGGCCCCGTAGAATTGGTATCCGAGGGAGTATGATGTGGAAGATGGTCCGTTCCGGAGGCGTTTTCGGTATTCGTTGGTGATCGAGAATAACGTCGGGCTGATCGGGCTGCCTTGTGCGGTGCCTCGGCCTCGATGTATGGGTTCTCCCGAGGCCTGGGTCCCATCCGGTCCTCGAGTATGGATGGTCGCTCCCTTGTAAAGGTGATGGACGAATGCGAAGAGTTCCGGGAATTCGTGTGGTGATGCGGCAATCGCTGTCAGTGCATCGTGTATTCAATTTTTTTTTTTTTACTTCAATTTTAATGTCTGTAATTTTATCAAACCACGGCTGACGGATAACCCATTCCAAATATGGCTTATCAATAACCGCTACATCTTGAATTTTCTTCACGCGATATTTACCAAATGGAAAAGTATTCTTTGGTTTTGATGAATTACTTTTCTCAATTTCCTTTATTTGGTCTTGAATTACCTTTTGAATATCTTTCAATGTGAAGGTTTCATTTTTTGTTTCATTGGTCTATATAGACTGGTGAAAAATTTATAAACAAAAAAATTAATTACCTTTTTACTTTTGCCTTTAAAATCGGTAAGGCAGTGTAGAGATATGGTTCTCTTTAATCGGCTGTATTACTCTTTTTGTGTAAGTAAATGAGAATGTCTTTTTCAAATGTTCGGAGGTAATCGTTTTGTCTTTTTTGTTCCTTGTAATTTTGCTGTGGTTGTGTATTGCTACATTGCCATTCTCAGCCACATTCTTTGCTATGTGCTTTTCTCCTTCTGTCTCCAATAATGCTTCTAATTCCTCATATGCTTTCTTTGATAGTTCTTCGTCCTTTGTTCCCAGACCATTGCTTATCACACTAAACATATTTACCAAGTTCAATTTCCTGCAAGTGTCGTAGTTCATAGAACAGCCTTTCAGTTTCATTTTTGTTGTGCCGTCGTTTAGTATGTAGCCGTAGGACTTAGGCCCCGAGCCCACAAATGTAGTTATCTTTCTGCTTACTTTTGTCTTGTTGTCTATTAGTTCGTCTGTCCATTGTCCTAATAAGTCACCAGTCGGCATTGTTGTATGTTCTTGTTTTTCATCAACTGAATATATTATGCTGTCTGTGTCGTGATATAATACCCTGTCTCCCAATCTATCCATCATATCATACAATCTCATTTGTGCGTGTGCTGTTGTGAATAAAGCCACACATATGTTTGTGTTGTAAGGGTCAGACACTTTTTCGGGGTGTAGATTGTAGGATAGTTCAATGCATTCTTTATTTATCATGTTGACTGAGATTTCGTTTATGTCTTTGTCATTTAGTATTTTGTACAATTCTGCCTCACTCCTGACGATTGTCGTCTGTGTCTTGTTGCTTTGTTGTCCAAACTTTCCCCACAGAGAATTCAGACATAGCTTTGCGACTGCCCTCCTTCCTTCATTCTTTTCTATTTTGCTTTTGTCCAACTTAATACTCATCTTTTCCTCATAGTCCTTTATGTAATTGTCTTTTTGTTCCTCCGTTTCCACATTTGACGGGTAGCTACTTGCCTCTTGCTTCACTTATAGAAAGGTTTTTATGTAGTCTTTGAATAGTGTTGTTGTTTGTTGTTCCCAGTGCCACACCTCATAAACTTTAATGATATTATAACCTTTTTCTATTGCTTGATAAATGAGTGGTGTTGCCCAAGTGCCTGTGAGTGCCCTCTCTGTGTCGTCGTGCCGACATTTGTCCTGTAAGTTTTCCTTTCCACACTTATTGCATAAATAATACATCATCTTTCCTCTATCTTGACAGGGTAGGACAGGGTGAATTAGTCCCCTAGGCGGTAGCATTTTTACTTTGGCTAATCCAAATGCTGTCTTTTGATTTAACATTTGTAATGCCTTGTCTGCCTTAATTACTTTATGATGTCCGAGAGGGTAGGGGTCATAAAACATAACAGACGTATAGAGGGAGCATATGTCTATGTATTTGGCGCATTGTTGTTTATTCATTGCCCTCCAATATAAAGATAGAGCATTTGTCCTTCCCCCAAACATCGCGTGTCGTGGGTTAATTGTCTCTTGCTCCATTAATGTCTCTTCTATGTTCCTTTTGAATTCCTGCTTTACTCTTATTCTGTTCCACTTACAACCCCATATTGTTATTAAATTATTCACTTCCTCGTGTTGCTTTATTAAAGTTTCCAGTCGTTTTGTTTCCTCGTATAATTGTCCAAATGTCTTATTAACAGATTGCTCTTTATTCATTTGATTGCCATCATAACACTCAGGACACCCGTGCCAGTAGCACCCATGAAACTCATATGCAGTTTTTGTCTTCGGGTCATATCTGTCTAAATATGCCTTACCTGTG
>WBZZ01000229.1:100000-102500 GCA_019918135.1 Paulinella micropora
ATTGCGGTCAGTTTCCGGGAGATCACCGCAAAAACAGCGCAATTTTCGTTGCTTTCGCTTCGCTTCTTACTTGTCCATCTTTATAGCGTGACTGGTGCTGCTGCGTTGCAAGATGAGAAGTTAGTAATTCTTAAGCACAACGAGCAGCGTGTTCAAGCGCTTCGATCTCAGCCATTTCTCATGTTTGTTGTTTCTGCAGTGGCTCGTTAAAAGGCCCTGATCAAGAGCTTTCTAATGAGCTATAACACACGTGATGGATACAAATATTGGATGGAAGCTTGAAGTCATTGTTGATTGTACTTCAGAGTTAGGAACTTCTCATGTCTTCGGCCATTATCCACTATATATCTATATCTTCCATACGGACACCGTCTCTCTCATCTTCCATATGTCTACTCTCTCTCTCTCTCTCCCTCTCTCTCTCTCTCTCTATATATATATATATGTCTGTCTCTCTCTCTCTCTCTTTCTATATATATATATATATGTATATATATCTGTCTCTCTCTCTCTCTCTCTCTCTCTCTCTCAGCAGTGCGTAACGGCAACAACTTCCAGCGCAAACCCCGAGCAATTTTGGCAGAAATGAAAATGCGTGATATTTCCATCATCACAGGCACATATGCTATTATTATTATTATTATTATTATTATTATTATTATTATTATTGTGGACACCGTGATAGCCCAGTGGTCAAGTTCTACCATCTGGGCCCTGTCGCCAGTTCGATTCCCGTCGGTGCCACCAGTATTTTCATTGAACATACCGGTCCGTCTGGACCAGTATTTTCATTGCACCCGGTCCGTCTGGAAGTGTTGGAACTGCCTTTGCGGGGGTGTCATTAGAGCTTATCGTCAATTCTTCGTACTCCCCTCACGGGTGAGACGATGGAGGCGCATGTGCAGAAATGCATCAGCCATTGACAGAGAAGCACTATTATTATTATTATTATTATTATTATTATTATTATTATTATTATTATTATTATTATTATTATGGACACCGTGATAGCCCAGTGGTCAAGTTCTACCATCTGGGCCCTGTCGCCAGTTCGATTCCCGTCGGTGCCACCAGTATTTTCATTGAACATACCGGTCTATTTCTGGACCAGTATTTTCATTGAACATACCGGCCCGTCTGGAAGTGTTGGAACTGCCCTTGCGGGGGTGTCATTAGAGCTTATCGTCAATTCTTCGTACTCCCCTCACGGGTGAGACGATGGAGGCGCATGTGCAGAAATGCATCAGCCATTGACAGAGAAGCACTATTATTATTATTATTATTATTATTATGGACACCGTGATAGCCCAGTGGTCAAGTTCTACCATCTGGGCCCTGTCGCCAGTTCGATTCCCGTCGGTGCCACCAGTATTTTCATTGAACATACCGGTCTATTTCTGGACCAGTATTTTCATTGAACATACCGGCCCGTCTGGAAGTGTTGAAACTGCCCTTGCGGGGGTGTCATTAGAGCTTATCGTCAATTCTTCGTACTCCCCTCACGGGTGAGACGATGGAGGCGCATGTGCAGAAATGCATCAGCCATTGACAGAGAAGCACTATTATTATTATTATTATTATTATTATTATTTACTATATCTGAGGCGTACTGATGCAGCTAATGGCATATCCTCAACGGACATAAGCCTCCAATACCCTTGTTCGAGGTCCTCCATCCCCCCGTGTCAGTCTCTCGCCTGATGATCGGGGCCACCGATGGAGCGCCTGAGGGCAAGACTGCACTAAACCGAGGTTATTCCGCAGTCCCAGCAACCTCTTGCAAGACGTCACCGAATGTGCAAGTGCATACACCAAGCGCGGTTGCTAGAGCTGCCTCGAAACCCCACCCATAACAATCTGGTGTCTGCTGGGTCCTGGGCTATCAACCAGCATATGCGGAGTTTAAGATCTTTTACGCGCGCAACGACCCTCCTCCCCAGCATCTACCACCAAAGGGTTATGAGTTGGCGTCACAGTTTAACGCCTTGAGGCCATTGGGCTGGAACTCTGTTTAGCAAGTGTGACTAGGTTTTTTCATCGGGATTTCCCTCAAATATGTCACAGTCAACACTCCAAGGCAGATTTACTATATCTGAGGCGTACTGATGCAGCTAATGGCGTATCCTCAACGGACATAAGCCTCCAATACCCTTGTTCGAGGTCCTCCACCCCCCCGTGTCAGTCTCTCGCCTGATGATCGGGGCCACCTATGGAGCTCCTGAGGGCAAGACTGCACTAAGCCGAGGTTATTCCGCAGTCCCAGCAACCTCTTGCAAGACGTCACCGAATGTGCAAGTGCATACACCAAGCGCGGTTGCTAGAGCTGCCTCGAAACCCCACCCATAACAATCTGGTGTCTGCTGGGTCCTGGGCTATCAACCAGCATATGCGGAGTTTAAGATCTTTTACGCGCGCAACGACCCTCCTCCCCAGCATCTACCACCAAAAGGTTATGAGTTGGCGTCACAGTTTAACGCCTTGCGGCCATGGGCTGGAACTC
>WBZZ01000229.1:147500-150000 GCA_019918135.1 Paulinella micropora
AGAAAGAGGAGTTTACGCTTCTGTCAAGGGGATGGTGACGGCTGGAAAGAGATAGACAGACAGACAGACAGACAGATAGACAATCAGAAAGAGGAGTTTACGCTTCTGTCAAGGAATGGTGAAGGCTGGAAAGAGATAGACAGACAGACAGACAGACAGACAGATAAGCAGAAAGAGGAGTTTACGCTTCTGTCAAGGGGATGGTGAAGGCTGGAAAGAGATAGACAGACAGACAGACAGACAGATAGATAAGCAGAAAGAGGAGTTTACGCTTCTGTCAAGGGGATGGAGGCTGGAAAGAGATAGACAGACAGACAGACAGACAGATAGATAAGCAGAAAGAGGAGTTTACGCTTCTGTCAAGGGGATGGTGAAGGCGCGAAAGTTAGTGTTCTGGGACAGAGAACGCACCACCTTCGTACATAATGTCATGTAACGCAATACAATGCTATGCCATCTAATGTAATGTAATGCAATGTAATGTAATGTAATGTAATGTAATGTAATATAATGTAATGTAATACAATTTTATGCCATCTAATGTAATGTAATGTAATGTAATGTAGTGTAATGTAATGTAATGCAATCTAATGTAATGCAGTCTAATGTAATGTAATGTAATGTAATGTAATGTAATGTAATGTGATATAATGTTATGTAATGTAATGTAATGCAATGCAATGTAATGTAATGTAATGTGATATAATGTTATGCAATGTAATGTAATGCAATGTAATGTAATGTAATGTAATGTGATATAATGTTATGTAATGTAATGTAACGTAACGTAATGTAATGTAACGTAATGTAATGAAACGTAATGTAATGTAACGTAATGTAACGTAATATAATGTTATGCCATCTAATGTAATGTAATGTAATGTAATGTAATGTAATGTAATGTGATATAATGTTATGCAATGCAATGTAATGTAATGTAATGTAATGTAATGTAATGCAATGTGATATAATGTAATGCAATCTAATGTAATGTAATGTAATGTAATGTAATGTAATGTAATGTGATGTAATGTGATGCAATCTAATGTAATGTAATATAATGTGATATAATGTTATGCAATCCAATGTAATGTAATGTAATGTGATATAATATGTAATATGTAATATGTAATGTAATGTAATGTAATGTAATGTAATGTAATGTAATGTACTGTAGTGTACTGTACTGTACTGTAATATAACACAACAAAGCATACGCAGGGAGCATCAAGGCAGTAGTGGGGAAGTACAAGGAGAACAAAGGCAACAGAGGGCAATGCCAGTAGCATAAAGGCAATCAATCACAATTTCTTGCGGGTATTGCGGTTGGCCGCTTGCAATTTTTTATCGGCCACCTCCACAAAATGTGGTCAGGTTACCGAAATTTGACGTGTTTTGCGGGCTCGCCGGCCCGGCTCGCCCGCAAAACACGCCAAATTTGTGGCTGGCCGCATAATATACTATTTTTTAATCATCATGAAAACTGTCCCCTTAGTGACAAGCACTTCTTTCCATCATCAAAAAAAAACTCTCCCTATTTATAAGGCGCGAAAATGTGCAATTCAGAAGAATTTTTTTTTTTGGCCTTGTTTGCTATAGTAAATATGTATTTGGAACATGCCGCATTAGTATGTATGTATGTATGTATGTGTATGTATGTATGTATGTATGTATGTATGTATGTATGTGTTTTGGGCGTTCACCTTGAGGCAATACTTGAGGTTTGTTTCATCACTCAACACCTGACACACGTTTCATTACTCATTTCATTATTGTTCTTGTTATTATTATTGTTATTGTTATTATTAATATTATTATTGTTATTTAAAATTGTTATTATGACTGTGATTATGATTATGATTATTATTATTATTATTATTATTATTATTATTATTATTATTATTATTATTATTATTATTATTATTATTATTATTGTTGTTGTTGTTGTTGTTTATTATTATTATTATTATTATTATTATTATTATATTATCATTATTATTATTATTATCATTATTATTATTATTATTATTATTATTATTATTATTATTATTATTATCATTGGACACCGTGATAGCCCAGTGGTCAAGTTCTACCATCTGGGCCCTGTCGCCAGTTCGATTCCCGTCGGTGCCAACAGTATTTTCATTGAACATACCGGTCCGTCTGGACCAGTATTTTCATTGAACATACCGGTCCGTCTGGAAGTGTTGGAACTGCCCTTGCGGGGGTGTCATTACAGCCTATCGTCAATTCTTCGTACTCCCCTCACGGGTGAGACGATGGAGGCGCATGTGCAGAAATGCATCAGCCATTGACAGAGAAGCACTATTATTATTATCATTATTATTGTCATTGTTATTGTTATTCTTATTTTTATTGTTATTCTTCTTATTATTATTATTATTATTATTATTATTATTATTAGGGAGTACATAGGCCATCGGTCCTTTCCATGGGCTGATTGGTATAAAGCTCCTAGAGTAATGTTCTATGCCGTCAC
>WBZZ01000229.1:155000-190000 GCA_019918135.1 Paulinella micropora
CAACACTGTCCATTCCTCGAGCATTTACTTCCGAGGTTTGAAAAGTTGTTTCGGCGATTCGTCAAGTATGTTGGCGAAGTACCTGTGGCAGGGTGCATCCTTCTTTCCAAAGGCCATCGCTCTGTTCTCATGATTCAAGGCAACTCCAAGAACAAGTACTGGGGGTTCCCGAAAGGCAAGCTAGACCACAACGAAACCAACGCCGACTGCGCAGCGCGGGAAGTTATGGAGGAAGTGGGTTTTCCCGTCGACGCTAAGCAACTCTCCGACGAGAATTCGATCTTATCGTCTGTGCGAGGAAGAGTCATTCGTCTCTATGTCGTCCCCGATGTGGATACCAACTTTGAGTTCAAAACAAGCACTCGTGGTGAAATCAACAACATGCGCTGGTGGAATGTCAACGAGCTCGCATCGAGTTCCGATGTTGGCTCTGGCTATCGCGCTGGAGGTTCTATGGAGATGGTGAAGCCTTTTGTCGATGGTCTCCGTCGCTGGATCAGAAGCAACCCTCCCGTTGCGCCCATCACTCCTCGTCACCTGCATGTGAACACTGAGCCTGTCACTACTACTCGCCACGTGCCTGTGAAAGCTGAAGGCGAAAAAACTGGCAAGTCACCTCGACGTCGCCGTGGTGTGCGCAGCCATGGATCATCGGCATCAGCCCAGGGAAGTGTTAGCTCTTCTGATGACGACGACAGTGTTCAGGACACCTTTGGCGAAGCCCAGGGTGGCTGGGCAGTTGAGGAAATGTTTCGGGTCAACGCAGAGCTCGGTGTTCGCTCTGCTGGAAATTTTCAGGAACCGATTTCGGACGAGGAGAGGCAGTCTTTTCGTGCATGGCTGCGAGGCGAGGGAGAAACTCCGACTGCGAGGAATGGAGTCCCGGTCCAAGAGCACGGCAATGGCAAGGCTAAGCGCAATAGCAGACGCCGCAAGAACGCGAAAGAGGCAGCAATGTTTTCAACTTTTTCCGATTTTTCGAAAAGTCAGGGTGCAGAGATGCCTTCGTTCGACCCCGTTTACGATGCCGCTTACAACGCCGCTGCTTCGACTGTAGTCCCTGCCCCGATCTATAACTTTCAATTTGATTCTTCTCAGATAATGATGGCGTTTTCTTCGTGAATCATTTATCTTGGCAGCTTCAGACCGTAACGCAAATGATTAACGTTTCATCTTTTTCTATCCTCTTTCCCTGCATGTATACCTACAAGTTTTTCAGCGCACTTTGTGCGTTTTTCGTTCTCGTTACCCCCGCGTCATCACGAAAGGTGGTGCAGGCCACAAACGGTGATTTTTCTTCGCTTTTCAATTATGTACATATTGGCAGTATCGACTGATCAAGGGAAGGTTTCATCGTGATTCATTAAGTGGCCCTGGACGACTTCAACTGCAACTATTCGATGCTTCACTTCGCGATAGTGGATACAAGCTTACTAAGGAAACCGTGGCTCGCCACGTGCTTTTTTATGTTAGCAATGTTATTTTTCTATATACTTATTGGGGATACAAGCTTACTAAGGAAAACCGTGGCTCGCCACGTGCTTTTTTATGCTTGCAATGTTATTTTTATATATACTTATTGTACACATCTTACAAAAAAAAGTTCATATACAGTTTATCACAGTTTATATACTTCTGTTTAATGTTTTATCTTTCGACATTTACAGAATCTATCAAAATTACAAAAGTCCTCTGGTGCGGGACTCTAAAAACGTCACTACTATCTTGCTAAGAAATTTCCTCGTAGAAGGCGTGATGAATCTTGACCGGTATATTAAAACTTTAACCGGTTTCAATCCCTAAAAGTGGATTTAGTTTTAAAATAGTCAGTGCTGATGTTAAAATGTCCGACGCTACAAATTAATAAATTAAGGGTTGTTGGTGCGTTCTACGAAAGCTAGGATGTCAGAGCTTGTCTAGAAGTTTTTGTACGGAATAGTATGTAGTCATATCTGCCTCTACATGTTTTTACTTAGTAATATTAATATTTCTGGTACTGGTTGCAGTAAGTTGCTTTACAGAACTGACTATTGCTTTTAGCTATGTACTGGTTTGTACTTGGTTTATTCAAGTTTACGCGGGTAGCTAGTTCAAATTGATTGAGCCTGTGTTTCGTTTAGTTTCCTTCTTTCTAAATAACGACAGTGGCGTCTACAGAATGGGAACATCTCGCCCTGCAACCTCGTATATCAGACTAAGCATATTAACGACCTGCGAAAACCTGTACCGTTATTCACTTTTTTTGACCTGTTTATTAGATTCTTACCTCTGCAGGACGTTTCGAATTCATTAACTAGTTTTCTATTCCGTTCAGAAATGATTTCAAACTACTAGTATCAAGTCAAAGTTCTTCAAATTTTAGAAAAGATCAATATATTTTGTAGAGAGACGAGGCGGCCCACAGCTGAGGAAATTAGGGAGAAAATCTACAGAGTGTTATTATTGTACATGATGCAACATAACGCTAGTGAGAAAGAAGTTACAGAAGTGTTAGCTGCTAGCAAGCATCCATACATAACAGGCACCATGCTCAAGAATAGGAGAAGGAATGAGTTAGAGCCACAAGCACAAGAGGCATACAAGTTAAGGCTTAGTAATGATAACAAGTGTGTAACAGCAGATTTCAAGTAGGCAAGATTTTAGCAAGTGCAGATAAGACTTATTTAGCTAGTAAGTTAGGTGAAGCTAGTAAGATAGCTGAGCTAAGGATAGCGATACAGGTGATGGAGCTAAGGTAGGTAGTACACATAAAATAATAACTGTAGCTTTAAAGTTGATAGCTGCAGATAAGGATTGTACTTTTTCTGAATATTTTTCCGTCCCCAACCTCTACTGCGTGACTCTTCACCATAGCTCAATGCAAGGTGCCCGAGAAGTATGACGCCTTGGAGGAGAGGCTCATGCCGACGTTGAAGGACATGGCAGCGTTGGGTTTGTCGTGCTGGCATTCCCCCGGGCCGTCGCTAGACAAAACAATTCCCGTTCGTTTCTTCCAGATAGTGGACATGTCGTGGAATTTACAGGTTTCCGGACACAAAGACGCAGGCAGTACTTACTTCTGCCTCTACTGTAAATGCACGAAGAACGAAAGGGGAAACTTAAGGAAGAGATGGCCAATAACTAGATATAGAAATGACGACGATCAGGATGGCAGGAGGAAGGAGGACTCATTGTTTTGGTTTGTTGAGGTGGAAGACATAATCGTTGTAATGTACTATTAATACCCGTTACTCCACCTAGTCAATTTACCGGTAATTTGGATAGTCTTAGTCATAGGCAAGTTCATAGGCAGGACAGTTATTAATATCTTTATTACTGACAAGGACACTTTCTAGAGTATTCGCGAATCATAGTCTGGAATGCCTAGAATCAAATGAGTATTACCATTCTGTTAAGGTCATCACATTTTGTGTGACCCAAAGTCATTAAAAGTCTTTTCTTCGGTTATTCTTTACCCTTAGCGGGGTAGCTTCCCTAAACTCTGCGTTTGAGTGATAGATTACTTTGGTTATGAGCCTTGTCAAGGAAGAGTGCCAAAGCACGTATTGAGTCAAGTGCCCATATTCGAGGGCAACGACCAAAGCTTTAGGCCTTGGTCAAGCAAGTTTCAGAAGCACATGCAGGGGATATCTGTCCACGTGGCAGAGATGGTATCTGTGGCATTAGCCGACCCAGCTAAAGCCAAAAGGGATTTTCCTTACGACGAAGCAAGGGCTAAGACGGCAGAAGACTTAGAAGAGCCCGACACGCCCATAAGTGATAGTGAGGAAGATGAAGAGTCAGACACCTCTCAGAGAGGAAGACAGAGACCCCAGACAAAGAAAGAAGATATCAAACAGCCAGAAGGTTGGGATAAAATGACAGCAGAACAAAAGAGAGAGTGGAAAGAGAAAGAAGCGAGGAAAAAGAAAAGACAAAGTATGAAACAACACACAAGAAGAAAGACAGCTATCCGCAAAGAGAAGAAATATTATGAAAGGATGAAAACTTTGCAGTTATGTCTGTCTGTGGCTTTTTCCAAAGACAATGTATCTAATTTCCTGCGAACACAGAAGACGAAAGGACCCATTGAAGAGTTGATAGTAGTAAGAGATCAATGGGGAGGCATTTCCGGAGCAGGTAGGTACATGTTAGAGGAAGAGTTTGAGAGAACGAGACCAAGGGCAGGTCAGAGGTATGTAGACTGGCTAAATGAATTTCTCGCAAAGAAAATCCAGCTTGAAAGTTTACGTGGGGCGCCATTTTCCGATGAGGAAGCAAAGAGAAAGCTGTTTAAGAAATTGCGCTACCATCCAGCTTTCGGGGATAAATTTCAGGTGAACCACTATGATCTCCCGGCCAGACTAAGACCAAATTTCTCGGAACTATGCGAAGCATCTAGGGAAAGATGGTTAATGTGGGAAGAAAAAGAAAGACGTAACAATTTCCGTGAGAGAAAAACTCAAATTCGCAAAGACAACAACAAGAAATCTCGGGATGGCAAGCAGCGGCAAGAGACCAATCTCCTGATGGATAATAAAGGGAAAAGGGGAGACAATAAACCGGGACCAAAGACAGCTCCAAACTGGACGCTCAAAGTCACGTGTTTCGGATGTGATGCCAAACGCCATACCATGAGATATTGTCCGGTGATTTCGGAAATGTTCCGCAAAGAAGGAAAATTAAAACTGAATCAAACGGAAGACAAAGGCACGGAACAAGAAAAGAACGAACAAAGAACAATTACAAAAACAAAAAGAAACCCTTTCATAAGAAAAAGAAAGCACTCACTTTGATAACAACCGGCAACGACAAAAACGAAGACGAACAAAGTGACTCTGATACAAACGTTGCTTTAATCCATATGGGGAATACTTATGATAAGAGCGATGATGATGAGGAAGAAAGAGAAAGAGATGACGAGCAACCAAGCTCACCTCATCACAAATCTACAAGTCCCCAAGCCCTTTTGAACGATACAAAGACTACACCTAGGGTAGGGAATAGACATAGTGAGAGTGGAGAAGGACGGGAAGTGCGGTTAGTATCGGCCACCCTACGAGGTCCCTCCTCACTACGGGGAGAAGGCAAGGAAGAGCGGTTAGTATCCGCCACCCCACGATGTTCCCCAGTCACCCCTAACCCTAACGAAACTCCTTTGAGGCTTGAGAGTTCTTACGGAGTCACGCCTGACACAAAATGTGCCGGAATAAACAGACGCAAAAAACCGTGTAATGTTTCCGTTGAAAAATCAAAAGGAAAAGGAATATACGCAAATCACGCGAAATGATTATCTTATGCGAGGTACTGCGGATATCACGCCACACAAGACCCAGATTATCCGGAGTTGGATTTGTCGGTAAGTCCCGTGTTGCGTCCCCCCAAATCTCCTTACTACCCAGACGAACGAGGTCTTAAAGCTGCGGCATTGGAAAAGTCTCATAAAATTACGCAAAGACTCGTTTTCGGGGAATTTGAAACTTTACGTAACACCAAAATTTCCACAAGTCCACAAGTCTCGCAAAATATTCCGCAACAACCACGCAAACATAATCCATTTTCTAGTCAGCGGACCGGCCAGAGCAGAGAAGGGAGAGAAGAGAGTGGAGTGGATGAGGGAGAGCAACGACTTGGGCCCACTTCTGTCAACAAATTTGGCAACCAAATAGGTCCCACCTCACAACAACTCCAAATCTCTAGTTCTAGACCAATCACAGCACTCCCACCAACACAGACAACAAACACGCAACCCATCAATCCTCCCGTCATAACCTTCAAAGATATAAATGAAATAGCTAAAACGTTGATGAATGAGTGCGTGAGGGGAATGAATGGAGAAGTGATGCGTGTCGTGAGTGGCGAGCTAGAGAGAGATGACTTTTTGACTGACATAGTAAGAGCAATAGAAGGAGTGTACTTGGAGAGAGCAGTCAGACAGAGTCCCATCACTACACCTCCACAACTCACAGAAGAGGGACAAGGTGAGGGTAGATGAGTCTCTGAGGGTGAACTAGAAACAGAGACAGAGACAGAAGGAGAGACAGAGCATGTACTGATACATGTGAGAAAAAGAGTGATGAAAAAGAGAGACGTGACAGTACAGGATAGTGGAGCAAGCACAGACATATCATGCAGAGAAGACAGATTGACGGAAGTCGATGAGATAGACCCGGTAGAACTACTGACAGGTAATGGAGAAAGGGAGTTGAGTAAGTCAGGAAGAGCTAGGCTGACTGTGATAGATGGGAAAGGAAGGCCTAGAGCAGTAGAAAAGAAGATGTTACTCGACACTACCTTACCAGTTAGCATAGTCTCTACAGGACAGAGGGACCACAGACACAACAGATCAGTCATCCACCAAAACGGACAGTTAGTAATACTCAAACACCCCATCCACATTAACGAGAGTGACATTAGTAAGGGGAAGATTAACTAAGAGTATGATATATAGATGGGATGACGAATATGATGAACCATTGAAAGTCAACGAAAGATATGATCCTTTCGCAACAAGGGGGTAGAAGGGGAGGGAAGCCCCACAAATGAGAACAAAAACGAGACAAGTAAGCATGAAGTAAATAAGAGAGAGAAAGAATTACACGTAGATATAGTATTATATGAAGCTTACCCCAGAAAGTCAGACAAACCTAGAAAGATAGGAATCAAGCTTTTTCACTATGCCTGTGGGCATTATGGGTTAACAAAGATGCGCCTATTGGCAAAAATTTTGAACATTAAGTTAGTTGGTGACGAGAGCGATGTGAGATTTTGCGAATCTTGCATGATAGGAAAGTCTAAACGTTTGCCACGTTTTGCAGTTAATACAATAGAAAGAGCCCAAAAGCCAGGTATAATTCTACACATAGACACATCAGGACCGTGGGCAACTAGATCAATAGGTGGTAAACGGTATAAATTTTCGGTCACCGACGACTACTCACTGTTCATTCTTGACTTTTATTTAGCCCATAAGAATGAGTTTGTAGATTGCTTAAAACAAGCTGCAGCCTTTTATGAGAGACAGACAGGAAACAAAGTAAAGGAAATTCGCGCAGATCAAGAATTCCATATTCCGGAGGAAGTCATTAAGTGGTGGAAAAATATTCGCTTTATTTGGAAAACCTCCGCGACAAACGATAAAGACGGGAATCCTATTGCGGAAAAAGTGCATGATATTACGGCGGGGCCTGCACGAGCAATGAGATATCACGCTAAATTACCGCCGCAATTCTGGGCAGAATTAGAACACGCAGCAACAACCATTCACAACATACTACCGGCAATTCACGGGGAACGCAAAGGAATTTCGCCTTATGAGCAGCTGTTAGGTAGAAAACCAACACTCTTTCATTTAAAACCAATAGGATGTATGGGTGTGTTACATATACCTAAGACTAAAGTGCGGAAGGGAGAGTACAGAGGGAAAAAGGTGATGCTAGTAGGATATGATCTATTTCGGGAACTATACCGCGTATGGGATTGTAAGAAGATAATTTCCGGAGTGAGAGATGTGAGATTTAATATTCACAAAATCGGTAAACAAGCTCATCCTCCTAAACTAGTGTCGTGGGATAATGATGACTCTGAGGGGGAGAATGAGAATGAGAGCGAGCAACCACACACATCTCCACAAGCGTCACCACCCCAATCACCACCCCAATCACCGCCTCAATCACCTAAGTCACCGCACAACGTCAACAACGACCACCCAACAACACACTTTGATGAAGTTGAGGGGGAGACAGAGAATGTTGATATCGATGCGAATGAGAATGAGCATGAAAATGAGCATGTGGAGAAGAATACATTGGATCACAAACATACACGCCTACACACAAGTCCAGAGCCACATTATCCACAACAATTACCCCCAGAGCACAAGATCAAGCCACAAGAGCATACAAATGAACAAGATCCAACAGATCCACTAAAAATACATGAAAGAAGAGCATACGAAGAAAAATCACCACCATCTAAGGGATTAACGTGGGAGCAGAGTCAGAGAGTAACGGAGAGTAACATAATCCCCGGTAAAAGGCAGCGCAAGGCAGTAGAGAGATCTACCCCTAGCAATGAGCCCAAGAGAGAAAAGAGAGAGGCTCAAGAGCTAATAGGTAAGGTAGTAAGAGTGCCCGCGCGTGCATGGGGAGATGGATGGGTAGTCAGCAGAGTGAGTGACCCCAGAGATAGACTCGTAGTAAGAGACAGACCTCAGCCCACCCACATAGTTAAGTTTGAGGACGAAGATGAACGGATGTTGAATTCGGAAATCCTCAAATACTCCGTGAAAGATCCTGAATACCCGTTACAAAGTCCCGCTAATATGTTTTTATGCGATGACCGTATGGTGGCAGATGAGATTCGTGATTTTTATTTGTATGTAGATATCAGAGTACCCAAAGATGTCATAAAGGAAGGTTTGACAGCTAAAGATGTTTTAGAGGGTATGAAAACAGAGCTAAAAGCTCTTCAATCCTTTAACACATGGGTACCCCATAAGGCAAGCAAGGCAGGAGTTAGTAAGATAGTTAGATTGACATGGGTTCACAAAGTAAAGTTAGATGAGAACGGGAAAAAGTTCATAAAGTCTCGTTTAGCTTTACGGGGAGATATGTTAGAACCCGGTGTTAGCTATAACCCAGATCAGCTCTTTGTTCCTTGCGCCGCGCACCATTCACTTTTATTTCTCGCCAAACTAGCTGCCTGGCACAAACACAAACTATACGGCATAGATTTTAAAAATGCATACCTAAATGCTCGTATGAATGACCCTGTTTATGCATATGCGCCAGAGAGTGTAGACAGAGAAGGGCATGAGGGGATGATATGGCGTATAGATGGTGCTTTATATGGTGCACCACAGGCAGGAAGAAGATGGTATGAGATATTAGCACCCAAGTTAGAGGAGCTAGGTTTTAGGTTGCTAGATTCAGACTTATGTATGTTTGTAGAAAATGATAAAGCTTTGAGAGAGGCGATAGTAGGGATATTTCATGTTGATGACTTGTTGTTCACCGCACCAAACAAACAAGCATATGAGCGTTTTGCGTCCGCATTAGAAAAACATTTCCCGCTCAAAAGACTCGGTATTGCCCGTGAATTCAAAGGAATAGAGATAGAGCAATCGAACGGGAAAATAATTTTGCATCAGCGAAAATATCAGCAGCAGATACTAAAAGAGGTAGGCTACGATTCTGCTAAACCCGTTAGTACTCCAGCGCAAGAACATTTCACGGAACCGATGTCTGAATCAGCTAGCTTGCGAAAATTTTCAATTCCTAGTCTAGTTGGTCGTTTGCTATTTCTCGCAAAGATGACAAGACCCGATATAGAACAAGCACTAAATTCGGCAAGTGTCATGCAAACTATCGATAAGGGAATAACTTATGCGATGTTAGGCAGAATCTTTCGTTATTTAGTTAACTCTTATCGAGGTTTAGCTTACCATGAGCCTAAGTCAGAGCAAGAAGGGCAAACCTATCCAAAACTTTCCATGTGGCCCGACGCGGCTCACAAAGTTTGTAAGAAAACAGGGAAGTCCCGCACTGGATTCGTGATCCTATGGGGCAGCGATCCAGTTGCATGGTTATCAAAGCGACAGAGTCGCATCGCCCTGAGTTCCAATGATGCTAAAATATTTGCAGCAACTGAGTGCATTAGAGAGGGACTTGCACTAAAACACATTACACAAGAACTAAACATAGCCCAAAAGAGCCCGATAGAATTATTCGAGGATAACTCTCAAACAGTCTTAGCGGCAGAGAGGGGTATGTCAGGTAATAGAACTGAACACTTACCTTTAGAATTACACTTTATGCACCACCTACAGAGAGACGGTGAGATTAAGTTTGTAAAAGTAGGTACGAAGAAGCAGATAGGTGATGTAATGACAAAATATTTACCGAAAGAACAATTCGAGTATTTACTTAACAAATTTACGGTAAAGCTCAAGTAATTTCGGGATTTGCGTGTCCACTCACCAAAATTTGCTTTGAGTGTTTTGTGCAGTGTTGCTTGTTGCAGCAGCTTTGTTTTGCGCAGGGGTCAAGAGCCGTCGAGCCGAGGCTGGGTAGCCGACTGCCACGCGAGGCCGGCAGCCGCGAGGCTTTCCCTGGCTAACTTAGCAATTTAAATTCTTTCTATCATTCTTTCTGTCCTAGAATAGGAAATCTAAAATTTTTTTATTTTGCTACCCTCTACGGGAAGCGCTTGCAAATTTTTGAACACATACATACTTCATACATGTTACTGCATGACTACACATATATACATACATAGAGGATGTGATGTAAATGGGAGTTGATATTTAACCTTCGGGTAACCCATAACTGATCCTCAACACTATTTTTTTATATTTACACACTAATATAGCCTATGACTTGCGACTAAGGGGGAGCGTTGTAATGTACTATTAATACCCGTTACTCCACCTAGTCAATTTACCGGTAATTTGGATAGTCTTAGTCATAGGCAAGTTCATAGGCCGGACAGTTATTAATACCTTTATTACTGACAAGGACACTTTCTAGAGTATTCGCGAATCATAGTCTGGAATGCCTAGAATCAAATGAGTATTACCATTCTGTTAAGGTCACCACATTTTGTGTGACCCAAAGTCATTAAAAGTCTTTCTTCGGTTATTCTTTACCCTTAGCCGCGGGGTAGCTTCCCTAAACTCTGCGTTTGAGTGATAGATTACTTTGATAATACCAGACTTACTGCACATAAAGTTGCGGGTGCATGGCCGATTTTTTGAAAAATTACTGAAGGAAATAATGGAGGGCGAATGTCAAGTGTTTTGGCCCTTCGAAGGGCCAGAGGGTGCACCAAAAAAGAAAGAGGACATTATTACTTGCATTGACAGTATTGCACGGTGTGGGCGTGTACGGTGTCACAATCACTATCACTAAGTCATCAGAGGGTGCAAAATCATTTGAATTTAAAGGCCATCAGTCAGGGAAAGTGATACGGCGCCTCTTTAATCACGTGTTAGATGACCAAGTAGACTTGTCGCCGCTAATGAAAATAGGTAGATGGGAACGTATTAAACAGTTTTGGAAAGCCTGGCACTGCCAGTGGCTAACCCTCAACAATCCTGACACTATTTTCACTGAGCAGCAGGCGTGGGAGTGGCAGGAATATATTGTCCTGATTTTCCGCGTTCTCACAGAGACTAGTGCCCAGCCCCTTCACCCCAAGGTGGAGTCGGGGGATTGGTACGTGCGAGGAAAGGACAATAAGCAGACGTAGTCAGTTTTTAATGGAGATGATGACTAAGCAGTGCATCGCCCGCCTGCTTGTAGAACAGGGAGTGGTGGTGCGGGACAAGAACGTTGTGTGCTCGTGGTGCGGCAAGGCTTTTGTTCAAGAAGGCCGCATGCTGAGTCACATGCGAAAAACTTGCACCAACGACCGCCGGGAGCCAGGCGAGACGTGGGACTTTGTAGTGCAGCGTCCGGAAACAATCGTAGAGCAGTTAAATCATTAAATTCATGTGCTCTCTTTCTGAATTACATTAATACATTAATATTTGCTACTAATATCGTCCGGCCGTGCAGGCATGTGTGACCGCATGATGCACTATGAATATTATGTTTCAATACCGGTTTTAAGCTTGCTAAAGTTCACGCACACGCTGAATAAGCTGCCGGTAGTATAATTTTATTAATATACCAAGTGTTGTGTAAGTATGTATAACAACTACACTATATGTTTATTACCGTCACAAGTTCACGCACTGCTTACTATTCCTAGTCTAAGTCGACGTCTGAATGGTTATCATTAGGGGTGGAAGGAGAAAGGGGTGTTACAGGGCTGGGTGAGCGTGTTACTGCAAGAGGAGACAAACACTCTTTATTATGATTAGGTGGTTGGGGTGTGTTGGGTTCGGTGGGGGGGAGGGGTGAGTGTGGGCTTGCAGGTGGGGGGAGTGGGGACTTGGGTGGATCAGAGGCTGGCAGAGGAAGGAGGGGGATGTGGTGAGGCAGGCTGTGCAGCAGCAGCAGCACAAGAAGAAGAAGAAGAAGAAGAAGAAGAAGAAGAAGAAGAAGAAGAAGAAGAAGAAGAAGAAGAAGAAGAAGAAGAAGAAGAAGAAGAAGAAGAAGAAGAAGAAGAAGAAGAAGAAGAAGAAGAAGAAGAAGAAGAAGAAGAAGAAGAAGAAGAACAAGAACAAGAACAAGAAGAAGAAGAAGAAGAAGAAGAAGAAGAAGAAGAAGAAGAAGAAGAAGAAGAAGAAGCAACAGCAGCAGCAAAAAAAGAATAAGATTCAGCACGAAGACGAGGAGCCACAAGTGGCTCGTCGTCATCGCTTGAGTCTTGTTCTTCTGCTGGGGCTGAAACCACATTTTCATGCAGTTATGCTTAGTATGCATGTTGTGTGTGTGAATTGGCTCCCCTTGCTCTCTCTCTCATACGCCCTCACAAACTCTCTCACTGTCGGTGGTAAAGTTCTCACCTCTCGCCTTGACCAGCCTCCCCCCTTTTTCTTTGCACGTGTAATATGCATAGAAAAATAGAGGAGGATCCGATGTCGATGAAGAGAGAAAGCTTCCTTCCCTTCTTCGTCATCGGACTCCCAAGGGGCATGTTTCCATGCCCACTTGGGAGCCTTGTCAGGCTCATCTTCATTAACATTCACAAGGCGGGCAGGCATGAATGTGGAATCTGGTGTGAGCTCTCTCCCTACTGCCCCCTCCCAAACTACCATGACTTTGTCTGCCTGTTTCTCTGGTTTGCTATGCTCTCCCACATATTTTGCTACCCTCCACCCCACATCTGCCTCTACGCTCACAATGTAGTGTGTGTGTTGTGCCCCTCTGGTTGGTCTTGTGCGATGTCTTCTGCTGTTTCTATCGGTCTGTCTATGCATATGTCTTTGTGTTGTGTCAGAACAAGTTTGACTCCATGTTTTGTGATGGTGTCTGTGGGTGCTGTCTGTCCTGGGTGTTGTCTCTCCCATGTTTTTATCTCTCTTTGTGTCAGCTTTCTCTTCCCCTCTCCAAACCTCAAATGTTGTGCTTTATTGTGTTTATGCCATCTATATGCCATAGATGCATCTGCTTCCAGTAACAAGTTACCGAAAGCAGATGCATCCAGGATATGGATGCCAAAGCGGTGGGGTGTGTCGTGAGTGATCTCTATGCTATGTGCAAGAGCAGGTGGGGGTGTGAAAGCACGTTTGAAAGAGGACAGGTTGAAAGAAACAGGCACTTGCTGTTTGATGCTCCAACTACCCTTATCTGAAGGCGCCCAACCCCTCAACTTGGCGAAAACGGCGTCAAAAACTAGCCTATGCCATTGTCTTGCGCTGCCATTGGGCAAGTTGGATAGATTTGACAAATCAACAGTACGTTTACGACTAGAGTCTGAGTCGGACGGCTGTTCCTGGTTTGGTTTTTTGGAACTGTCAGAGGAGCTGTTAGTACTGCTGTTTTGGGTTGTTGGCTGGACTTTTCTTTTTCGTTGGCTGTCTCTAAAGTCTGAGGGAGTGTACATTGTCTTGGGGACATTTGTCGGCCGAGACAAACGGTCCCAGGAAGGATTAAACCTCGACAGTTTGGGCCATCATATTGACCCCAGTCCAAAGTCCCAATTTTAGTTTTTACTGGTGATTGCGCATCATGGTAAACAGTAAACGTCAGGTGCCCCTATGCACAAAAAAACAGTGAAAAAAAAAGCAAGGTGGACAACGAACAGACCAAAAAACGGAGCAGGTCCTCCTCTCAACCTCTAGGCGATTCGAAAAAGGGATTAGCGTTAAGCACGCTGACACCCCCCTTTTACCAAAAAAAATTCGGGCCGGAGGGACTATGTAAAAAGTTACTGGTTAGATGCAAGAATGCTTACTACGCAGTAACCATCATACCTAAATTTATTTTCTTTTATGTAATATTCAAAGTAATCACTTAAATAAATTTAATCGTACATTAAAATTAAGTGAAAACTTCGCGGTCATTTATTAGACTTTTGATGGGCAGCTCCCTAGAAATCGGCTGGTAAAATTTCACCTCAGTCCTTTGAGTAGAAGTTATTTTTCATTTTTTCAAAGTGCTGACCCTCAGGCTGCCTTTTTTCCACTGGAAGTCATTTTTTGAGCGAAAAAATGGTGGACGGTCGTGTACCTCTGCGTTGTTTTTGTGATCAAGAGTTGATTTTACGAGGTGTGGGATTTACAGTTGCATATATATCAAGAACAACAAAATATCTTGAGTGTCTCTGTTTTTTTTTTGTTGGTTGCATCCACACACCAAATTTCTTCTCGGTTTCATGTTTTCGAGAGCATGCCCCTCGTAGGCAGAGTGAAATTACAGCTTCATAGAGCTAGAAAAGACATGAATAGATATGTATATGTAGATTCAATAAATGTGCAAAGAAGGAGAGGAGAGCAGAGCAAAAGAAAGCAAGAGGGTTTATACTTGTATCTGAAGTTAGAAAAGTTTTGAGTTTCTGAGACTGAGAGAGGTGAGACAATTGATTACGTACATACATACCCTACATACATACAGGCATACATACATACACACTTGTTGGTTGTGTTGTGTGTGCAGAGAACTCTAGTCAATAAGTCATACATTTTGTGTGTTTTTGTTGCCTGTTGTTTTCTAATCGTTTTCACTTTTTATTGCATTTCAAGCAATATACAGTTTTTGAAATATTTCTTTCAATCACAACTCATGTTATGGTTGCACATGCACGTAAACATAACTCTATATGTGTGTTCCACACCAGAATCACAAAGAAAAATACAGAGAATACACAGTTTTTGGAAGAATAATATGTACAATTACACATAAAATTACAAGTTTTACGAAATTCATGCAATCGTTATGCATGTTATGTATGTACATTTGTGTGTTAAAATGTTTTGAAGCTGGCTCTAGGTTTTCGTTCTTGAAGTTGTCTTGAGTGCTTCAAAAGGTATATTGTTTTCCTTTCAACTTCCTCATAGATGCTTGTTTTTTTAGGTTTACTAGCTGGTTTTGCTCCCTTCTTGGAAGAGGTTTCATTTGTTGTCTTGCTCTCTCCGTCTGTATGTAACTAGTTTATAAGCTAGAGAAATAAAAAATGTGCACAGGTTTTGTTTTTTATGTTTACTTATTTGAAAAGAAAGTTTTATTTTTCAAAAGTATTGTATATTTATTTATCTCATTATTATTATGTCTTTCCTACACTATTTGACTTCCATATATTTGAGTATATCTTTTTTTGTGCTTACACATCATCAGTCCCCACCACCCTTTGCAAACGCAGTTGATTAGATAGTTTAGTTGAGCTTATTTTTCATTTACTCATGTGTTCAAAAATGTGCTTTTTTGTTTCGCTTCAGTGTCATATATTTTCATGCTTCTAATTTGCAGCCTAAATATGAGAATACTTTTTACAGAATTACATTTTAAAAAAATATGACGGGGCATACAGCGACCAGTTGGCATTGTTTTTCGCATGTACGATGAAAAATAATATATTTTATTGAAATAATAATAGTTTAAACTCTGTGTTACCAGGGGGCATCACACAAAAAATGACTAAGCCTCGGGGGGGGGGGGGGGGGGGGGGGGGGGGGGGGGGGGGGGTAAGGACCGAGCGGTAATATTAATAGTTGCATTAAATTTTTATTGATTTTAATACATGAAATGAAAAATTTTATATTAATTTGAATAAAAAAATTTGGAAAATGTTATTTTATGGAACTTGAAAGTGACTTAAAATGGATGCCGGCCGGCATCCAGTAGCAGGCACATAGACAGTATCTGCCAACTTGAAGAGTTGTATACAAACTCACAATTCGAATTTTCCTTCTAAGAGGAAACTACACACACACACACAGAGTTTTGTGTGTTCTGTCAACAAATCGATTTGGAAAGACCATCTCTTTCAGGAGTGGCTATACAACAACGTATCAGGACAGAGATAACCAAAAACAAATATGTATTGACGGATTGTTCACCTGCAGTTGCATTTTTGTGTCCCTCCTACCCTCATACACACTATGCAGTCAACCAACACAGTATGTTTCTTGTTTTGTTGTTTTACGGTCACCCCCTACCTACAGCGTGGAGATCACCTCCTCCACTGCACATCGTACTCTCCATCTACTGTACTGCATTCTGGTCTGCTCCTGGCACGTCTACATGTGAAATCAATCGCGGCACGACGACCCAGCTTCGAAATACAACGAACACAAGCGACGCTGTTTGGACCCCTACCCTATTCTGGGCTCCCGTATCGACACTCTACGTACTGACAAGAAGTTTCAGGAGGAAGTTAAGGCTGGAAAGACTACTCGCCTCCATGCCAACCTATCGCGTACGCAAACGGTTCAATTTATTTACGACTTACTGACCAGCTACGTTGGCGATAAACGCGACATCCTTCGGAAGAACCACAAGGACAAGGCTACATGGCTATCACAGGTCCCCATTGCCCCTCAAGCCAGCCTCAGACCTTCTCCGTAATCCCGACTGGACAGACACTGAAGTCTACACACAGTACCTGGGGCTTACTGGGTCGTTAGCAACCGCAGCGAAGCTCTGGAACTACATCGGCAACTTTATCCCTGTAGAAAAAAGTTTTTCATAACTACTACCCTGTTACTGCTTCAACTGCTGGATTGATAGGGTCACTACCGGCTACTACTCCTTTGGGTACAACCACTCAACTGGTGCTACATCTGTTTTCCCATCGAGCTCAACTGGTCCAACTACTTTGTTGCCCGCTGGAAGCTCTTCTGTGCCATCTTCGGCTCCCACACCAGCTGCGTTGACTCCATCGACTCCGGTCCTGCCCTCAGCCCCAACATCTACTGTTGCACCAGCACTTCGACCGTCCGTTCGACCCTTCATGCCCCCGATACCCACCATGCCTTACCCGACCCCAGACGCTTCGTTTACACGTACTGGACGCCTCCTCGAGCTGCGACGCCCGCTCCGCCACGCCCCGTAGTGCAACCATTGTCGGCTCTACTCGCCGGTTACCGGTAGACCAATCGAGCCGGTAAACCGTTCCTTGGCTATGCCATCCTTTCTCGGTACGCTCCTCTCGTCCCCGCAGCGGCCTACTACACCCACCGTCGATCAACCCTACGACATCGGTTTGTTCGCTTCAAGTTCAGCATTCAACCCGACGAGAACATCCGCTGCAGCCCTCCTCGGTCGTCCACTGACACCTTCACGCGTGACCCCGAGATCGACGCCGGCTACATCCAGCTCAAGCTCTAGCACTCTGGCATCAATCCCGGAAGGCCCTGCACCCGAAGCATCGTCTATCACAGCGGAAGTCGAGACCGATGAAGATGCAGAACCGCAAGATGCAGTAGCAAGATCGGCTATGACCCAGACTGCTCCCTCGCAAACCGATCGAATCGCCCCAACAAGCGTGCAAAGACGAACCACCCGGTGAAGATGGAGCACCCAAACAAGAAGCAGCCGGCACCGCGACAGCGTCTCACGGGAGCCAACGCTGTGGTGATACCTCCGAAGAAGGTGTCTATCTCTACGACCAAGACCGATCCACCGGGCAGACCGTCGAACCAAATCAAACGTAAACCCTTGACGGGCATACCCTGCGCCTACTGCAAGGAGCATAAAAACTTCTTGGAAAAGGATCAACTCCCCAAACACTCGTTCGAAGAATGCAAGCTTCGACAACAGCGCTGTCAGGACGAGGGGAAACACTGCAGCTGGAAGCCGTCGGCGGCCGCTACCCGCAGCACTCCGCGCGCTTTCCATATGACTACCCGGTCCCGCACATCCTCTCCGTCGGTGCCAACACCCCCTCCTCTGCGCATTGCAACTATCCCGACCGTGGTCAATGGATGCGTTTGGGTTTCTAAGCACCCTCTCAACCGCCCGTTCCTCGGTAAGACCACATGCGCTCTGGACTCCGCCTGCAACTGCAAGGGCGTCGCTCGCCTAGCATGGGTCATGCAACATGGTTTGACCATCCGATCATTGCCCCCCGTGGAGCCGTCGGCATCGACGCGGTCCTCACCGACGGCATCGAACTCTTCGTCTCGGCCAACCCAATGTCGCCGCTCCACGCGATCACTATATATGTGTCGACCCAATTTCCGGACCGCGTGGATTTACTCTTCGCCAACGAGGTGACGGCACAGATCACTTTGTCCATCGACGAGGCCCAGAGCATCAAGCCGACTGACTACATACCTCTGAAGCCTAAGGCAAGGCAGATCGTTTACGAAACGGAGTTTCATCTCTTCGACACGCCGCTTCAAGTGGGTGATCGTCAACTAGCCACCATCAGCTACGACTTCCGTCCGGCAACCTTGGCTGAAACGACTTCATACCCGACTTCAAAGATCGAACAAATCTTCAAGAAGTACACAACCAGGTTACCTGCGGGTTCTTACGACCTTCTCTCAACTTGACAAGCTCACCTCTACGGCCGCACAGTCAACCTCTTCATGATGCCCAAGAGGGCACCCAGCGATGGAGACACCAAGACACCGACAGAGGAGGAAGACGAAGAAGAGATTGAGGAGGAAGACGACAAATCTTAGAACGATTCCACCTTCGAGGTCGATGAAGACGATTACGAATACGAGCCTCAGGACGAAGTCCCCGCTGATTACGTTCCGGGGGTCAAGCAGCCCACCTCCGCCATTTCCAAACGGACCCGCAATCAGGAGCGCAAAGCTGACGCCTCAAAGCGACAGAAGACGCAGACGTCCTCTGGTCCGGAAACTCCAGTCGCGACCGACTCCAATACGGCCTGGCCGGAACAGGAGATTGCCTCAAGCCCAGACATTGGTACTGACATGCTTACGCAACAAGACCGCTACAGCGACTCCGCTGCCTGGACAGCCATCCGACAAGCTCGACAGGCCGACCCGAGACGCAGTCCTGCCTTGCGATCCCTCGCCTTTGGATCATCGGTGGCATCGTCCTCGCCAGTGGTAGCATCGTCATCGTCGTTGACAGCATCTTCGTCGTCCACGTCGTCCGCATCGGCCCTTCAAGTTGGTCGCCCAACGGCATCTGTGCGCTCCATCCCTAAACAGTTTCAGGCTGCGCTGAATAACCCTCCGCCGTCACCGGTTCCAATTGTACCCCGGGCATCCGGCCATCGACGCTCGAGACGGAGCTCTTCTAGTAAGCAAGAACGGTCATCGTCATCGGCGACCCGATCCCCTTGTTCTCAAGTCCCTCCAGCGTCTCCGCCACCATCCCAGCCCACCCGGCCGACCACTCATCGGGTCCCCGGATTGAGTCTGGAATCTAGAAATGCACTTCGTCGTTCTGCACCAGACGCGTCCTTGGCATCCTCCAGCAGTTCATGGTCTTCGTCCAGTAGCTCTCCCTCGCTGGCCAGTAACTCAGCCGCGGTGCTAGCCCAACCTTCGGCGTCTCAATCCCCGTTGGCAAGCTCCGATCCTGCGGCCACGTTTTCGCTCACAGGCCCGTGCCGTTATTGGGCAATCACGTCTCCTTGCACAGAAGGATGCGATGACCCCGGTACCACCGCCACCGCTATCCCCTCCGTCCGAGCGATGCGTCCCAGTCAGCACGTGGCGGCCACGTCCACCCAGTCTAGGTTTCGCCGGCTTTACTCTGATACCGGGCCAACAACTGTGGGATCAGCCTGAGGCTATCTTTTGCGGCAGCGGCTCCCCAGGCATGGATTCTAAACTTTAGTCTGACATTGTCCGGATGTTCATGCCACCTATTTTCCGACAGTGGCGATGACAATGGTCCCAGGCAGTGCCACCCACCCTCATTGCAGTCACCTTGGCTACTGGATCCCTAAGCACTTCACCGTCAACCAAGGCCTGTGGCCTGACAATACGATCGTGCAGAACGAGATCCCACGAGTGGAACGCCACCTCCTTATGGCGCGCCCGGCTCCGGACGACTGCTACAAGTTCGTGCCCCTCGACAACCCGCCTACCTTCACATCAGTTGAAAGCTCAGCTGCTGGCTTCACCCGACGTCAGACTACAGTACCTTCATCAGCGAGCCACTCTTGATTTGGACCTTCGCCCCATGGCCCAACACCTCCCGATCCAACTTACCACGTACACGCGAAAGCAAGATCTACTTGCACACAGAACCGCGACAATGGTACGGGAAGACACCATGGGAAAATGCGGACTTATACCCGTTTGAATCATTGTCAGTGGCAATTGAAGGTTTCGACCGACTGTCACACCGCCCCACCATCTTGATGCGGCATTACTAGCCCCCTCGCACACACGAAATGGACCCCCATATCTTTCGGGACCTAACGCATGGCCTCGCTCTCGTTGCCGATACCGAAGTTCCGGAGTTATCAACACTGAAGCCATGTGCCTGGTCCGCGTGGGCGATGCATCGGCCCCTGTGATGACTCATCGCGGCTCTTGTGTAGCTACGCAAAAGGATCTGGAGGACCTTTTCAACATTCAAGAAGGTGCCACTATGATGTCGCGGTTTTACCAGAGCAAACTGCGGCTATCATATTTCATTTCAGCCCACAAAATGGCAGAAACACCGCTAAACTGATCGCTACCGCTCTAGTTGGCCCCAGCATCGAGCCCACCGGCGATATCGACTACGTTCGGAATGGAATTGCTTATGACCTCTCTCTCCGCCCATGGGGGTATAGGTCCTCGTACCTTGGTCTACTTGACAATGTGGGAGCGAACCCTAACGCGTCTCCTCTGGTAGCTGTCCTCGAGTGACAACTTCTATTCCCGTGGTGCAGCATGGAAACCCCCAATCCTAGATATATGCAATTGCGGGGACCCCCGTTAGTTCTAGCGAGACATCGTACATTCGCCGTGTCTTTCGACTCCCAACCCGAGAGCGCTGCTTTGGGTTACAACATTATTTTGATCGTCTCCCATGTAACGACCCGATCTGGCTTAAAATAATTGCAACCGATAAGTACTACGACATCGGCAGCAGGGACACGAACATCCTTGCACTGCGAGAACGATACTACGACTGCATCGTCGACCTGCCGTTCAACTTCTTCGACCACTGCAGTCTGACGGCCTACTACATGGACAGAAATGATGAACAGTTTTTAGGGTCGTTCTTCAGCCCCAAGCATTACATGGGACAGTCAGCGGACATCATGGTATCTTCTGGAAAGGTTGCGGTTGCAGACACCGCTACTCGCGATTATCTTAAGACTTCAGTAAGTCGGTAATATAACCAAACACAATGTTCAAAAAGAATGATTTCTCGTTATATTAGCTCAGTGACGCAAAGACAAAAAGGTCAGACGTGTCCGGCCAGACGAAATCTATAAATAAGTTTTTACCTAATAATTCGGGGGGTGATGTCCACAGTTGACCGGGGACGCCTGGGAGACGAATAAACAGGCGGAGAGCATCTCAGTGCAATCTATATACATCCCAAGATGAGAGGGCCGCCGGCCCCCGGCGGCGCAGCCACGGTGGCAACTCCGAAGTTCTTATATTAACTTTCAAAAATAGTTATTTAATAACAGGTATTTACCGGACCACGAGTGACCGTGCCCACCCCTTTGCATAAGATTAGATTAGTGTAAGGGGTGGGTAATGGTAAAGGGCAAGGGCTAGGTATGGGCAGGGCTTGTAGGGCATATGAGCTGTGCTCAGGGAGACGGTTTCTAAGGGAGAGAATCTTGGTGCAAGATCAGTTTTTGGTTGCACAATAGCAGAGGTTTTTGGGTTAGAGTGGAAGGGAAGGCAACACTGCCAGTGAGAAAATTGAATACAAGTTGATATAAGTAAAAGAGGAAATTGCTAGTACAGTCAGTTGGAAAAAATGTAAAATACGATGTGATATAGGTAAAAAAGCCTCGGAAAATGGTTATAGTAAAAAGGGAAATTTTAGGGAATTTTTACAGAGCAAAGCTCAAGTGAGACGTTAATAGATGCTAAAAATCCAAGCTGGAAGATAAGTTCATTGGACAATTAATTAGACCCTTCCTCCTCAACTACATCCGTATTGCTATTTGGTACGTTTGCCTTATTCATTACGGTTAGTAGTATTATTAGTTATTAATACAGTCATTTAGAGTACTTTTTCTGGTACTGGTGGCACTAGCTTTTTACCATTACCAGGCCGTTTCGTGGGTCATTTTCTGGAGGTACATCTTTTGTGTGACGTCGTCAGTTGGACTGGCGGGAATAGTTCAGTATTGTTAAATTCTTTTACGTGGGAAGCAGTTGGCCGGTAGGAGGGACGCCCCGAGTTCCGGTCACCGTTTGCCGAAGCTGCGAGGGTTTTCTCCAAACGGGTTATCGAGCCTTGGAGCGTGGCCTGTGCAACGGATCGCAGAGGAGAACCTTCGTTAAAGGGGTGAGGGGTCCACCTTAAGTGACCCCATTACAGGAAAGTGCGCATGTTCAATTGTGTGGCTACAGCTGATCACTGTAGACACTACCCACGCTCTGCTTTGCTGGTGTGCAGTGCAAGGGCAAGGTGGGGGACAGGACAGAGAGCAAGACACCGAAGCGTGCAGGGCGCAGGGAGGGTGAGCCTCCTAAAGATTGTGGTGCTTTTGTCAGCTCGGTGACGTGGCCAGTTGTGATTGAGTGCCGTAGTAACTGGGGGATTGAGCACCCCTGGCCCACGGGGCACAACAAGTTACAAAGCCAAAGTACAAAGCAGTAGGTCTGTTGTGATTGCTTGCCGTGGTAACTGGGGGATTGAGCACCCCTGGCCCACGGGACACAACGACCTACATTACAAAGTTACTGTTGAGCAGTACGCCAGTTGTGATTGCTTGCCGTGGTAACTGGGGGATTGAGCACCCCTGGCCCACGGGACACAACAGCTTACCTTGCTAAGTTCTTGTCGCATTCGTACTGCATCATTGCATGTACTCCTTGTATTGCTGTAGTGACTGTGTGAGGAGTGAGAGAGAGGTGTGGTGAGGGAGTGAGCTCTGAAGAACCGTGCGTAGGACACGAGGGGAGGAGCGAAAGGTGAGTGTTTAGGTGGTTGTACCAAAACAACTACAAACCTAGATAGGTTGAAGAACTGACTTTGCAGATAGAGCTGCTAGTAGGTGGAAAGCTATCATAGGTGGTAGCTGAGGTAGCCTCAGTGTAGTTTGAGCATTAGAGTCAGTGGTAACACACGTGGTTGAAGAGAGAGTAAAGGGTGGTGTGAACAAGCAAAACACTATTCTGTGTAGTGTGTGTGTGAGTCTGCTCGTGGCCTCTGTTATGTTCTCTCTGTGTGGGTGTGAAAGATGAACCAACCACTGAGACTGAAGTGGGAAAGGAGGAGGAGGAGGAAGATGAAGACCGGCACCCCTCTGACCTCTACTCTAGACAAACCTAGGCTGTCAACTGGCAAGGGCTCAGACTTAGAGGGCGACAGCAAGAGTGGGGCCTCCCGAGGACAGACGGACCCCTCTAAGGTCAAAACCCCACTAGGGGGTGCTGATCGTGCTGTCGCACTGACACGACAGGCGATGGCCTATGACGCTAGTGTACTTGCTGAGATGAGCAAGCAAAAGGAGAGGGTGTTCAATATCATCTATGACATGCTCGGGGGTGAAGCGAAGAGCCTAGTGCGTGACTTAGCTGATCCGGAGAAGCTGACCTTTGGCCAAAACCCTAAGGCACTGTGGGACAGACTGCTAGCCCGGTACAAGAAAGCCGACCCCTCTGATGTTCAGGACAAGGTGAAGGAACTGAATGATTTCCTCTTTACGAGTAAGCAACAGTACGTCGGTCAGTGTGTAGACTTGAACGCTAGGAGAGACTGGTTGGCTGATTATGGCCAAGCCCCAACCGATGACCGAAGGCAGCAAATAGTGAAGGATGTGTTAGTGGGCCCAAAGCAATCTGACTCTAGGGTGAAGAAAGCTTGGCAAGTCTGGGTTGAAATGGCTGAACTGAACCGAAAGCAGTTCAAGTGGGACTTTGCCTCCTGGTGGAGGTTCGTGCAAGATCGTGCCCTGGAGCTAGACAAGAAGTTTGACCGGGCCAAAGTGACTAGTTCCGCAGAGAAAGGTTTGGCAGCTCGTAAGGCCGGAAAAGGGAAACCCAAGGACGAGTGCTGGCTCTTCAGCAAGGAAGGCAAATGCACTCGTGGGGCCTCCTGCCGTTACCTCCATGTTGGAGGGAAGGTGAGAGGGGTGTGTTTCTTGTGGGACAAACAGGGGGAGTGTAGATGGGCCGACAAATTTTTTATGTAGGTTTGAGCATGACCCCTCTAAAGCCAAGAAGACCCCTCCCAAACCGGCAGACACCCCCAAGGGGGAGAAAAGCAAGAAGAGCGAGAAGAGCAAGGGGCCAAAGTGCTTTAACTGCTTTGAAAAGGGGCACATCGCCGGGAAGTGCAGCAAGACGTGCAGGTTGTGCGGGGGCAAGCACAAGTTGAGCAAGTGCCCGGACAAAAGCCGAAAGGAGAAGGGCGAGGCAGCAAAAGGCTCAAAAGGGGGCAGTGATAGCGATGACTCCGAGGATGAGGAGCCGGGCGTAGCCTTAGCTCAGATGGTAAAGTTCCTAACCGGCAAGTCGAAAGACAAAGCCCTCATGGCTAAACCCGGGGGTGCCAACCTTCCCAAGCCGATCATACCACCGGAGGACGAGAGCAGTATTGAGATCTTGCTTGAGGATGATGCCGACATAGATAAGAGGAATGAGGGGCGATGCCATGGCGTAGCGGAAGGAAAGCGCCGGTGCGTAGCCCGGTTGAAGGACCTTGAGTCTCCCTTCAACAGCCTTAGGATGAAGGCAGCCACTCTCATTGATAGCAACTATTGCGTTGAGCATCAGTACCAGCGAGCCAAGCAAGAGAGAGAGAATGCCTTGCGCCGGTGGGCCGCCGACATAGCACGAAGGGATCATCTGGCTCTAATGTGCGAGATGGGAGAACGGGGGTTGGAAGCCCAAATCAAAAGTGGGAGTCATCCCCTAATGGTTGAGGCCATAGTGAGACACGAATCCGCGAAGCGGGTATCCCGTGGAACCGGTCCCTCTTGCCCATCATCCACTATGCAAAGCCCCGTGAACCCGGACAGTTCACCAAATGGGTCATTAGCCGACAACCGGTAACATGGGTGGCGTCGGGTGTACCCTCATGGCGGAAGGTGTACCGCCAACATGAACCTCAGGCCGGTGTCCAAGCGAAGCATATGTACTTCAGAGGTGGGGTATCCCCCTCTCGTGGGGGAGTTGTGCCTCCGCCCGTAGCATCGGTGCCGGTACGCGCCCAAGAGGTGAAGGGTACTCCCCTCCGTCCGGTAGCACCCAACCCCCGTGGAGAGAGTAAGGGTAGACCTAGCGGGGCGAGCGGGACGTCAGCGGTACCTGCCCCGAAGGTTGAGATTGGTTCAAAGGCCGAGCCGGCTGAAGCTGGTAGTGGTATCATGAGCTAAAACCTGAAATCTTTACTCAAAGCAAAAAGGGAAAAGGTACATGGGGTGAAGGTGAGGCCCGGCCCGGAGGACTACCAACCCGATGGTTTGGCGGACGTGGAAGATGAGCCCCCGAGATGCAGCCCGATGCCGATCCTTCCTCGGAATCCGACGGGGAAGGGGAGCGTGAAGGTGAAGAGTCCCCGGCTAGAGATGGGGACGTGGGTAGAGCTCCGGTAAGGGTGCCGTCCCCCATAGGTCCTGACCCTAGTGTTGATGCCGAACTCGGTGGTGGGGATGCTACCGCCGGGACCGATAGCAATCCGGTGACTGCACCCTCCACCAGCCCAAGCAATAGGCGTAGGTCAGTGGGCGCTCGTGCGTTTGGCTTCCTTGAGACGGTCCGAGCCTCCGTGAGTGGGATGCCCTGGTTTGCGTCCCATGCTAAGACGGTACTTCCTGCAGACCGAAAGGTGACTTCCCTGTTACCCCCTACTACTAGTACCTGTCTACGGCCCCCTCAACCTTAGCTGAGCCCGATAGTCCTACCCGACTAGGTACCGGAGAGCGAGAGAGTCGACTCCGAGCCGTGGCAGAGCAGCAAGAGGAGATGCACCGGTTGCATCGTCCGGCGTTGAGCGGTGAGGAAGAGAAAGATGAAGCTGACTTCCGGAACCGGTGGGGAGAGTGGACTAGGCTGTTGTACGACTGGGCGCAGGGGAGTGAGTATCGCATGAACAAGCCTAGGTGGCCGAGACATTGGGCCGTAGCAGGACCAGCAGCAAATAGTGCCGCAGGGTTTCAACCTCGTACTAGGCCGTTCAGAGTCCGAGAAAGGGTGGTAGGTGGTGAGAGCGTACTAGAGAACGAATACGCAAGTTTGCCGGAAGCCGAGGGAGAAGCTGACCCGGTGGACGACCTAGTTCGTTTCATGACCGAACGCGGATGAATGGCTAAGGGAATCCGGCTAGCAGAACAAGCCCTCCTAGGACAGAGTGCGGACAAAGACCCCATGTTCGATTCGGGAGCTACGTTGCACTTTGTGCCGGCCGGAGCTGAACAAAGCCTATTCAACATTCAGCGAGGGATGAAATGGGTAGATACGGTCAACGGGGAGAGTGACCAGTTAATTAGACCCTTCCTCCTCAACTACATCCGTATTGCTATTTGGTACGTTTGCCTTATTCATTACGGTTAGTAGTATTATTAGTTATTAATACAGTCATTTAGAGTACTTTTTCTGGTACTGGTGGCACTAGCTTTTTACCATTACCAGGCCGTTTCGTGGGTCATTTTCTGGAGGTACATCTTTTGTGTGACGTCGTCAGTTGGACTGGCGGGAATAGTTCAGTATTGTTAAATTCTTTTACGTGGGAAGCAGTTGGCCGGTAGGAGGGACGCCCCGAGTTCCGGTCACCGTTTGCCGAAGCTGCGAGGGTTTTCTCCAAACGGGTTATCGAGCCTTGGAGCGTGGCCTGTGCAACGGATCGCAGAGGAGAACCTTCGTTAAAGGGGTGAGGGGTCCACCTTAAGTGACCCCATTACAGGAAAGTGCGCATGTTCAATTGTGTGGCTACAGCTGATCACTGTAGACACTACCCACGCTCTGCTTTGCTGGTGTGCAGTGCAAGGGCAAGGTGGGGGACAGGACAGAGAGCAAGACACCGAAGCGTGCAGGGCGCAGGGAGGGTGAGCCTCCTAAAGATTGTGGTGCTTTTGTCAGCTCGGTGACGTGGCCAGTTGTGATTGAGTGCCGTAGTAACTGGGGGATTGAGCACCCCTGGCCCACGGGGCACAACAAGTTACAAAGCCAAAGTACAAAGCAGTAGGTCTGTTGTGATTGCTTGCCGTGGTAACTGGGGGATTGAGCACCCCTGGCCCACGGGACACAACGACCTACATTACAAAGTTACTGTTGAGCAGTACGCCAGTTGTGATTGCTTGCCGTGGTAACTGGGGGATTGAGCACCCCTGGCCCACGGGACACAACAGCTTACCTTGCTAAGTTCTTGTCGCATTCGTACTGCATCATTGCATGTACTCCTTGTATTGCTGTAGTGACTGTGTGAGGAGTGAGAGAGAGGTGTGGTGAGGGAGTGAGCTCTGAAGAACCGTGCGTAGGACACGAGGGGAGGAGCGAAAGGTGAGTGTTTAGGTGGTTGTACCAAAACAACTACAAACCTAGATAGGTTGAAGAACTGACTTTGCAGATAGAGCTGCTAGTAGGTGGAAAGCTATCATAGGTGGTAGCTGAGGTAGCCTCAGTGTAGTTTGAGCATTAGAGTCAGTGGTAACACACGTGGTTGAAGAGAGAGTAAAGGGTGGTGTGAACAAGCAAAACACTATTCTGTGTAGTGTGTGTGTGAGTCTGCTCGTGGCCTCTGTTATGTTCTCTCTGTGTGGGTGTGAAAGATGAACCAACCACTGAGACTGAAGTGGGAAAGGAGGAGGAGGAGGAAGATGAAGACCGGCACCCCTCTGACCTCTACTCTAGACAAACCTAGGCTGTCAACTGGCAAGGGCTCAGACTTAGAGGGCGACAGCAAGAGTGGGGCCTCCCGAGGACAGACGGACCCCTCTAAGGTCAAAACCCCACTAGGGGGTGCTGATCGTGCTGTCGCACTGACACGACAGGCGATGGCCTATGACGCTAGTGTACTTGCTGAGATGAGCAAGCAAAAGGAGAGGGTGTTCAATATCATCTATGACATGCTCGGGGGTGAAGCGAAGAGCCTAGTGCGTGACTTAGCTGATCCGGAGAAGCTGACCTTTGGCCAAAACCCTAAGGCACTGTGGGACAGACTGCTAGCCCGGTACAAGAAAGCCGACCCCTCTGATGTTCAGGACAAGGTGAAGGAACTGAATGATTTCCTCTTTACGAGTAAGCAACAGTACGTCGGTCAGTGTGTAGACTTGAACGCTAGGAGAGACTGGTTGGCTGATTATGGCCAAGCCCCAACCGATGACCGAAGGCAGCAAATAGTGAAGGATGTGTTAGTGGGCCCAAAGCAATCTGACTCTAGGGTGAAGAAAGCTTGGCAAGTCTGGGTTGAAATGGCTGAACTGAACCGAAAGCAGTTCAAGTGGGACTTTGCCTCCTGGTGGAGGTTCGTGCAAGATCGTGCCCTGGAGCTAGACAAGAAGTTTGACCGGGCCAAAGTGACTAGTTCCGCAGAGAAAGGTTTGGCAGCTCGTAAGGCCGGAAAAGGGAAACCCAAGGACGAGTGCTGGCTCTTCAGCAAGGAAGGCAAATGCACTCGTGGGGCCTCCTGCCGTTACCTCCATGTTGGAGGGAAGGTGAGAGGGGTGTGTTTCTTGTGGGACAAACAGGGGGAGTGTAGATGGGCCGACAAATTTTTTATGTAGGTTTGAGCATGACCCCTCTAAAGCCAAGAAGACCCCTCCCAAACCGGCAGACACCCCCAAGGGGGAGAAAAGCAAGAAGAGCGAGAAGAGCAAGGGGCCAAAGTGCTTTAACTGCTTTGAAAAGGGGCACATCGCCGGGAAGTGCAGCAAGACGTGCAGGTTGTGCGGGGGCAAGCACAAGTTGAGCAAGTGCCCGGACAAAAGCCGAAAGGAGAAGGGCGAGGCAGCAAAAGGCTCAAAAGGGGGCAGTGATAGCGATGACTCCGAGGATGAGGAGCCGGGCGTAGCCTTAGCTCAGATGGTAAAGTTCCTAACCGGCAAGTCGAAAGACAAAGCCCTCATGGCTAAACCCGGGGGTGCCAACCTTCCCAAGCCGATCATACCACCGGAGGACGAGAGCAGTATTGAGATCTTGCTTGAGGATGATGCCGACATAGATAAGAGGAATGAGGGGCGATGCCATGGCGTAGCGGAAGGAAAGCGCCGGTGCGTAGCCCGGTTGAAGGACCTTGAGTCTCCCTTCAACAGCCTTAGGATGAAGGCAGCCACTCTCATTGATAGCAACTATTGCGTTGAGCATCAGTACCAGCGAGCCAAGCAAGAGAGAGAGAATGCCTTGCGCCGGTGGGCCGCCGACATAGCACGAAGGGATCATCTGGCTCTAATGTGCGAGATGGGAGAACGGGGGTTGGAAGCCCAAATCAAAAGTGGGAGTCATCCCCTAATGGTTGAGGCCATAGTGAGACACGAATCCGCGAAGCGGGTATCCCGTGGAACCGGTCCCTCTTGCCCATCATCCACTATGCAAAGCCCCGTGAACCCGGACAGTTCACCAAATGGGTCATTAGCCGACAACCGGTAACATGGGTGGCGTCGGGTGTACCCTCATGGCGGAAGGTGTACCGCCAACATGAACCTCAGGCCGGTGTCCAAGCGAAGCATATGTACTTCAGAGGTGGGGTATCCCCCTCTCGTGGGGGAGTTGTGCCTCCGCCCGTAGCATCGGTGCCGGTACGCGCCCAAGAGGTGAAGGGTACTCCCCTCCGTCCGGTAGCACCCAACCCCCGTGGAGAGAGTAAGGGTAGACCTAGCGGGGCGAGCGGGACGTCAGCGGTACCTGCCCCGAAGGTTGAGATTGGTTCAAAGGCCGAGCCGGCTGAAGCTGGTAGTGGTATCATGAGCTAAAACCTGAAATCTTTACTCAAAGCAAAAAGGGAAAAGGTACATGGGGTGAAGGTGAGGCCCGGCCCGGAGGACTACCAACCCGATGGTTTGGCGGACGTGGAAGATGAGCCCCCGAGATGCAGCCCGATGCCGATCCTTCCTCGGAATCCGACGGGGAAGGGGAGCGTGAAGGTGAAGAGTCCCCGGCTAGAGATGGGGACGTGGGTAGAGCTCCGGTAAGGGTGCCGTCCCCCATAGGTCCTGACCCTAGTGTTGATGCCGAACTCGGTGGTGGGGATGCTACCGCCGGGACCGATAGCAATCCGGTGACTGCACCCTCCACCAGCCCAAGCAATAGGCGTAGGTCAGTGGGCGCTCGTGCGTTTGGCTTCCTTGAGACGGTCCGAGCCTCCGTGAGTGGGATGCCCTGGTTTGCGTCCCATGCTAAGACGGTACTTCCTGCAGACCGAAAGGTGACTTCCCTGTTACCCCCTACTACTAGTACCTGTCTACGGCCCCCTCAACCTTAGCTGAGCCCGATAGTCCTACCCGACTAGGTACCGGAGAGCGAGAGAGTCGACTCCGAGCCGTGGCAGAGCAGCAAGAGGAGATGCACCGGTTGCATCGTCCGGCGTTGAGCGGTGAGGAAGAGAAAGATGAAGCTGACTTCCGGAACCGGTGGGGAGAGTGGACTAGGCTGTTGTACGACTGGGCGCAGGGGAGTGAGTATCGCATGAACAAGCCTAGGTGGCCGAGACATTGGGCCGTAGCAGGACCAGCAGCAAATAGTGCCGCAGGGTTTCAACCTCGTACTAGGCCGTTCAGAGTCCGAGAAAGGGTGGTAGGTGGTGAGAGCGTACTAGAGAACGAATACGCAAGTTTGCCGGAAGCCGAGGGAGAAGCTGACCCGGTGGACGACCTAGTTCGTTTCATGACCGAACGCGGATGAATGGCTAAGGGAATCCGGCTAGCAGAACAAGCCCTCCTAGGACGGAGTGCGGACAAAGACCCCATGTTCGATTCGGGAGCTACGTTGCACTTTGTGCCGGCCGGAGCTGAACAAAGCCTATTCAACATTCAGCGAGGGATGAAATGGGTAGATACGGTCAACGGGGAGACCACCGTGACTAAGAAGGGCTCACTAGACATGACGACCGTGAACGGAAAGGGGGAAAAGAACAGGTTACATTTAGGTAGTGTGTGGGTTAGCCCCAACATAGATGAAACCTTAGTCTCCGGTCCTCAGTTAGCCAAGGATGGTTACAGTGTAGTCCTCCACAAGAAGGGAGAGGGATACATCACTAAGGCCCGGCTACCGGACATTTCCCCAGAGCTTAAGGCCGGGGTCCTTTACCTAGACGACAAGGACAAGGTGTGGCGTTTTGTGACGTCCACAAACCAAGAGCTGGCGGTAGATAAGATTGAGGCTAGAGCTTTCTTTGGAAGGGAGATGGCTAAGGTCACGGAGTTGACTAGTGAACAACTTCATCAGAAGTTCGGAGGGCCCGGAAGTGGCATGCAGCGCCTCATCAGTGAAGCGTACGGAATCAAGATAGTGGGTGACAAAACCCATGAGCAAGCGGTAAAAGAGTGTAAGGAGTGCCCGGCCGCCAAAGGGGGAAAGTGAACCACCCGGCAAGCAACAAGTTGACACAGGTAGGGAAGTTCGAAGCTGTGGCGTTCGACAAGTCCGGGTGCCTACGCAAACCCCTCTATGGTGGGTTTTGGTACGGCATGGTGGGAATTGAGGCTAACACCGGGTATGCGTTTGGCCTCCTTCTAAAGGATGACGCCGCGGCACCACAAGTGCGCTTCATGCGGGAATGCATAAACATCATTGAGACGCAAAGCGGCAAGAAGGTGAAGGAAGTCCGGGTAGACGATATCTCAGCTGACTTCAAGGAGCTAGTCCGGGACAAGGGAGTGAGGAAGAGGATCAACACCCTCAATGAACACAACAAGAACACCTATGCTGAAGTGTCCCAACGTGACTTTTGGCGCAAAGCGCGTCATAACCTGGTTAGGGCTCAGCTACCCTATGAGTTCTTGGGATACGCGTGGCAACACGCTATCCTCTTACACAACCTTTCCCCGAAACGATCCGGTGGTGAGGTCCGGATGTTTGAGCTGATGCCCCGTGAAAGGAAGGTAAATTGGATAGCTTACCTTCATCCTTTTGGGTGTCTATGCCACATGGTCATCGAGGGCAGGTTAGGACACGACGAGAGCCGGACGCACATGGCCGCCTGGTTAGGGCTGAGTTTGGAGTACTCCGCACACCTGATCCTGTGTGAGGGTAGGGTGTTCCCATGTCGAAACGTCAAGAACTCTGACGACAATTAGCCGGCCTGGCCCCTGTTGCAACCCCTCTGGGAGAAGAAGGGACTGAGCTTGGAGCCGTTCAAGGGAGACCCGTTAGTGGAAGACGCCGACCTTGAGCAGCTGTTTGTCCCAAAGCCCAGGGTGGGAGGGACCGACCCCGGGGGCGGCAAGAAGACCCCGGATCAGGGGGAGCTTGACAGCTCTGATTCCGACGGTGAAGTGGAGGAAGCGCCCTCTGAACAGGAAGCCGTGAAAGCCGAGAAAGAGGCCCCCGAGCCCGACCGGAAACAATAGAGGAGTTGAAGGGAAGGTGGGTTGAGACCCCAGCCACTCAGTGGGGCTGGGCTTGGGCCAAGAAGACCTATGGCGTGGGTTTTCGGGACAAGGTTCGACGAGGTCAGGTGCAAGACGTGAGTGAACCCATATGGGTTAAAAAGCAGAAGAAGAACGGACCAGCCCATTGGGTAAAGTTTGAGGATGACGACTCCCCAGACCGTATGTTGGACTCGGAGATCGTCAAGTACCTTGCTGACGGTCCGGAGACCGCACATGCCGCCACGTTCACTAGGCCGGTGAGTGAGAAGCAAGCTGATGAGCTAGGGTACTGGGACGACGCCCGAGCCGAGGAGATGGCTACGCTCTGGGAGAAAGGTTGCTTCCGGAGAGTCCGAGCCGACTTAGTAGACAAGAAAGACATTTGTGAAGGGCGATTCGTTGATGCCACCAAAGAGGCAGGGGGAGAGATCCTGAAGTTCAAAAGCCGATGGACGGCCAAGGGGTTTTCCATGATACAATCATGGCATTTTGGGAAACGGGACTTCCCAACCCCGTGTGCCCTTACCATCTTAATGCTTTTCGCTCTAACAGTGTTCTTTGGCTTAGTCTTGTCAAAGTGGGACGTTGGCACCGCATACACCGAAGCGTCTGCAGCTGAGCAGGGGTATTGCCCCAGTTACATCGTACCACCGTTTGGTTTAGAAGAGCCGGGGTATGTGTGAGAAATGCTTAAAGCCCTCTATGGCAGACCGGACGCGGGCCGCAAATGGTGGCGTTACAAGCTAGTCCCGTTTTTAGAAAGTTTAGGCTTTAAGGCTCATGTCGCTTTTCCTTGCTTCTTTTGGCGTTGGCTACCCGGTAAAGATAAGCCTGACTTTGCTTTCGTACACGTCGACGACATAATGGGAGCGTTCAGTAGCAAGGAGGTGGAAGCAGAGTTCTTAGCCGCCGGTAAGAAGGCCTTTAGGGTCTTTAAGCAAGAGGCTCCGACCGGGGTGGTAGGCCTGAACATAGAAGACAAGGAAGACTGTCGACTAGGCCGTACGATCAAGATCTCCCAGGAAGATTTCATTAAAGAGGCAGTTGAGAAGCTCCAGTGCACCGGTTTAGCTACAGCTGATTCGCCGTGGTTGATGCCGGGGGTACGAGCCGGGAAGCAGTCAGTCTTAGAGCAGTTCTGGCCGCAGCACATCGTAGGTGTCCTCTTATGGACACGCATCACTCGGCACGAGGTTTTGGGCCCATTAGGGGAAGTGGCCACCCATGCCTCCAAGCCTGAGTTGTTCAATTATCAGCAAGCCGAACAGGTCGTACGGTACCTTAATGGTACCCGATCTAAAGGCATTCGCTTCACCAAGGCGAACGGCACCCGCTTGATGTCCTGGGCGGACTCAAGTTGGAAGGGTACAGCCGAAGATCGCCGTGCCCGCCTAGCGGGATTTCATTTCTTTCTTGGTGGCTCGGTGCTACCATTGTGCCTTAAGCGGAACGTGTCCGTGGCCCTGCCCAGTGATGCGATCCTGAGAGCGCGAGTGGAGGCAAAGGCTAGCGCGACACAGGACGAGCTGGTGGCGACCGCGACCGGGTGCGGCGAGCTGGAGAAGATGGCGGATGGCAAGCGTCTGGTGCCGGCCGCGCCGGAGGCGTCCTCCTGCGAGGCGGAAATCTACGGGATGGTGGAGGCATACCACGGCCAGGATAAAATATCTAACTTTGTGCAGGGCATCGCTAGGGGACGGGTCGCAGACGCGCTGGGGGACGGGTCGCAGACGCGCTGGGGCCGTACGGGTGGGGGCAGGCCCCCATCCTGTACGGCGACAACCAAGGCGCCCTGGACCTCGCAGATACAAATGTGTTTTCTAGGAAGCTCGGGCACGTGGATCTGCGCTGCGCCATCGTCAACCAGAATGTGGACGCGGGTCTAGTCGTCAACGAGAAGGTGGCGTCAGCGGATAATGTGGCCGACGTCAACACCAAGCAGTCGCGTGGGGAGCCCTACCTGCGACTGGTGCGGCCCGTGGCGAGCGACTAGCTTCGTCTGCGGCGGGGTGGCGCGCGCGCGCGCGCCGTGGGACTTCCTTCAACGTTGGGACTTTCAACCCGTGGACTCTGGATAGGACTCTGGATAGGGTAGAACTCTGGATAGAGTAGAACCTTGGATTGGTACCCGATTGCAAGGGGATAGATTTTAGTAATTAGGCGACTAGATTGCCGAACTCCACAAGCCGTGGAGACGTAGGCTAGCGCCTCTGCTTGATTGTTAGTCATTATTGTGCACGGTTGTGCTGCTTGCGCTTTAGTTGTTAACAGTGTAGCTATATTGCCGAACTCCACAGGAGACGTAGGATAGCTCACTTTGCGCTTGACTAATTTGCGTAATCCAGGTATTAGTTGCGCGTTGCATTGCGGACACTGACTCGTAAGGGAATCTAATTAAGGGGGAGCATTGGATAATTAATTAGACCCTTCCTCCTCAACTACGTCCGTATTGCTATTTGGTACGTTTGCCTTATTCATTACGGTTAGCAGTATTATTAGTTATTAATAGTCATTTAGAGTATCTTTTCTGGTACTGGTGGCACTAGCTT
>WBZZ01000231.1:0-2500 GCA_019918135.1 Paulinella micropora
GAATTTCTACACTTGTTGCAGGCTGACGTACAGTCTGTTTCCAAATCCGTGCATAAGACACATATGCAAACAATATCTCAGGCAAAGCCAGGATTTGGCTCAGCCCGCTTCCAACGTATAATATTGACAGAAAATGCTGCGTGCCCAACCTCGCAGACGTAGAGCTCAGTGTTTTGCTGGTGTCGTTCTTGGCAATGTTGTTATAGCTTTGCCTTGGCGCCGTTGCAAGAGCGAAATACGATCGAATTTTTTTTTTTTTGCATTATGAGTAAAACAATTTTTGATCCGGGGCGCTCCACTTTGCAAACTACTCCATATACTCAGTCTGCAGAAGTGGGGTTAGCCAACTTGAGTGGGAGTTTAGTGGCATAATTATCCTGCCTTTCCAAAAAATTTCTCCTCCGGTCACAAGTACCAGTGAGTGGAGTTCCCTTGTCCGATTATGTTATTTTCTGAAAGGCCCTCAAATTAGGGCACAACCTTCTTCCTGCTATTCAAACTCATGATATCGAACACATTGTAAGGGTTTGCCCAAACCTGGAAGAATTAGAGATAACTGAAGCTCAAGATCTTGGCGACAATGGTTTGCAGCTCATTTCATCTTTACCGTTCCTCAAAAAATTGTCGGTGGACAATTTGCCGAGTACAGTATCGACTGTGGGCCTAGAGCACTTGAGTCGATTAGGTAACTCGGAAGTTTTGCGTATCACAGGCGAGTCCTTGAACTCTTCAGAACATCCACACTTTCAATATTTACTCAATGTATACGAAAGGCTCAAATTTTCTCCCTTAACCGGCCCTGAGCACAAAGATTTTCAACCACAAAATATAACGTTGACCTCGCGGACCTGACAACGATTCAAGACTGTCCAGGCCGCCTCCAGCATCATGACCAGTTGATGGATGTATGTATTCTCTTGTTGAAAGTTGATACGTGGAAAAATAGAGAGAAAATTGTGTCAGTTCGTCTTGCAGGAATCGTGAATTAGAGTACTTATATAGCCGAACTCCACAGGAGACGTAGGGTAGCACTGTTTCATGCCGTAGCTTTATTGCTGTAGTAATATTAAGTAAGTAATAATGGAGGGTGAAGAGAGAAAGAAAGGTAGAGCAAGAGAGAAAAAGGGACAGGGAGTGAAGAAGAGAGATAGTGAGGTAGAGCAAGAGAGTGTGTTTGGTAACCGTATACAAACATAGATCCAAGTCACAATCAAGCTTCACCCCACCCTGCCGGAGTCTCTGCACATCATGGTACGTTTGCTTGCACACAAGCGACCATCTACACAGCAACCATTTCCAGTTGTCGCTAACCATACCAATGATGGTGCGAAAAACACTAAAGGCCTTTCCTGAGGACTCTGAAATCGATAGTGAGGAAAGTCTCGATGCGGTAGAAACCTGAACCTTCTGTCGCTTCCGCTGCCGTATTTCTGTTAACATGCCAAAAGCAAAAACAAATATCACATTGATTGTTTAGCAATCACAATTCAGTAACTTTATTACAGGTTAATAATCTCTCAGTGACACTCATCCCTCAGCTTGAACAAGTAATGATTAATTTCCAATATTAAGTGACACAAACAATCACATTGTGTGCATCAATGCTTTCTGCACCTAGTGGCGGCAAACCAAGCCATGGATCCGTTTGACGCTGGTCCTCTTTGGCAGCAGCCCGTCGCGCATCATCCAGTTCCTCTTGCAATTGTAGAGCCAGTTCAAGTTCAAGATTGTCCATATATTCAACACCCCGTCGCGCATCTTCCTCCTCTTGCAATTGTAGAGCAAGATCAAGTTCAACATCGTCCATATAGACAGCCGCACTTGCAATACTAGAGAGATCTAGAGAGAAAAATCTAGAGAGAGAGAGAGTGAGTGCGTGAGAGAGAGAGGACCCCCCCCCCCCTATGAAACACCAGCACCGCTAATTTCCTCCAACCCAGATAATCTATTATACATATTTTGGTGTTGCTCTAGAAATCAAACATGCGTAAAACACGTCATAATGTGCTGGTTGTTGCTTTTTCTTTCTAGGAGCTCTCCACCAAGAGTGTTCACATGTCTGTTTTGCTACAGTACTGGAGCACTTCAAAAAAAAGAAACTCGCAGCTCAATGTCGTTTTAATGTTGTGTTCTTGTTATGTTAAAAAACCCCATGTAAACAATACACAGAATGTCAGCGAGCCAACTTATTATGTAATTGAAGTTAGTATGACTCCTGCTTCATTTTGGAAATAAAAAACGTAGAGAGTGCACGGTTTTCTGTTGAATATGATAGTTATAGAATATTATTTTAATATCTACCTCTCCGGATCGACGAACCACATCAACGTCTAGTAATTTCTCAGAATGAAATGATGATCGACCATCCTGTCAAAATATAATTAACATGATATATTAAGCTCCGGACGATCAATTAAAAAAAAATTACATTAATTATAAATATGATCTTACTTTTGATAAATGTTCAAAAAGATTTTAAGTTTCAACGATGGTTTAGTAA
>WBZZ01000231.1:5000-7500 GCA_019918135.1 Paulinella micropora
ACAAAGAATAATAATAATAATAATAATAATAATAATAATAATAATAATAATAATAATAATAATAATAATAATAATAATAATAATAATAATAATAATAATAGTGTATCTCCTGCCAATTGCTGAGCCAAAAGGCCATGTGCATCCAGTCCTCCATTCCATAAGGAAAGTCTCCACACCAATCGGTGGAATAAAGGAAGTGACGGCATAGAACATTACTCTAGAAGCTTTATACCAATCAGCCCATGGAAAGGGACCGATGGCCTAGGTACTCCCTAATAATAATAATAATAATAATAATAATAATAATAATAATAATAATAATAATAATAATAATAATAATAATAATAATAATAATAATAATAATAATAATAATAATAATAATAATAATAATAATAATAATAATAATAATAATAGTGCTTCTCTGTCAATGGCTGATGCATTTCTGCACATGCGCCTCCATCGTCTCACCCGTGAGGGGAGTACGAAGAATTGACGATAAGCTCTAATGACACCCCCGCAAGGGCAGTTCCAACACTTCCAGACGGGCCGGTATGTTCAATGAAAATACTGGTCCAGACGGATCGGTATGTTCAATGAAAATACTGGTGGCACCGACGGGAATCGAACTGGCGACAGGGCCCAGATGGTAGAACTTGACCACTGGGCTATCACGGTGTCCATAATAATAATAATAATAATAATAATCATAATAATAATAATAATAATAATAATAATAATAATAATAATAATAATAATAATAATAATAATAATAATAATAATAATAATAATAATAATAATAATAATAATAATAATAATAATAAAGTTTGAAAAAAAGGTGTCAGCGCTTCCCGTTAGAGAGATTATACTCGATAGAATGCCACACACTAGCTAGCCATACTAAAGCTAGTAGCTATACTCCCCTCTCTAAACTATATGCTGCGGCGCCCAAAGAGACCTTTTGCCCCCCCCCCCCCCGGGGGCCCCCCCCCCTCACAAAAAAAAAGAAGAAGAAGGAGTAGGAAAGATTACACCTCCAACGACATGTCCACTTCATCAGCGTCGACCGCGGGCTTTTTGGATTTCGGCTTGCCTAGTCACGTCAGAAATTAGAAACACTGAAAAAAAAAAGCACAAAAAAAAAAGATGAAATTTGCTAGTACCTGGCTTTTTCTTGCTGGACCCCTTAGGCATAGGAGGCTCAGGGGTCTCTTCTTCAGGGACGTCTGGAACGTCTGGAACATCGTCGACGTCGATGGATTCTGCACAAAGAACCAAACAATATTACATACATCCTTCATTTTTCATTACATACAATGTTGCTACCGAATCTCAGTTTTTTTGGCCTGCCCGAAGAGCGAGGCTCAGTCGGGCCCTTTTTTTGATTCTTCTAACGTTTCAGGCGAGCATGCAGTAAATATGCAAAATAAAGAAAAGGAAGATGTAAAAAAAAACAAAAACAAAAACAAAAACAAAAAAAAAAAAAAAAAAAAAAAAAAGATGGAGCTGGTGGAGAAGAAGAATAATAACATGTATATGAAGAAGAAAAAGAAAAATGGAAGAAGAAGAGGAAGAAGAAGAAGAAGAAGAAGAAGAAATGACCTTGTTTGCTTCGTACAGAAGCAAAAGCTCCCGCTTCCGCCAGTTGCAAATCATAGGCGGGTTCGTGGGGTTACCGACGTAGAGGAGCCACGCGGGCTTCACCTGCTTCTCGAAGTCCATCGGCGACGGATCAAGCATGCAAGAGTGTTTAAGGTTAAAACCAAAAAAACCCATGAGCTGATATTGGATTTCGTCAGCCTTGCCATCGCCGTCAGTGTCGACCTCGCGCGCAGCAAAAATGAAGCGCTTCGATCCTGCAACATCCAAGTATAAAAAATATGTGCAGCTTGTGAATTTTGAAAAACATACAGTACCTCGATTGACTTGCGCAGGAGTCTTCTTGCGCCAACCAATCGGAAAGACAATGAAGAGCCTGCAAATAAAAAATAAACAATCAGTTTATGAAAATCTTTCATACTTATAGGGAAAAGACCCGGGAGCACAAGGTGAAATTTCACCCTCACATGTCTCCACTTGCGTGGACGCCTTCAGTTCGAAATTGTTGTACTTTGTAAGTGCAACGTCGAGCGCGAGCGCCCCCTCCCGATGTTTGTTGTCCTCGGATGTGAACTTAAAGAGCAAGCTAATTAAAGCAGCAGCAAAAGAGGAAGAATAATAATAATAATAATAAGAGAGTTTAAATTTAAAAAAAATGGCAGCGCTTCCCGATAGAAGAAATATACTCGAAAAAAAAAACAGGGAAAGGCTCACTGATAGAAGGCCACACACACTAGCTAACTATACTAAAGCTAAGTATCTATACTCCCCTCTCTAAACTATGAAATCGAATAATAATAATAACAATATAATAATAATAATAATAATAATAATAATAATAATAATAATAATAATAATAATAATAATAATAATAATAATAATAATAATAATAATAATAATAATA
>WBZZ01000231.1:12500-45000 GCA_019918135.1 Paulinella micropora
TGAGACGATGGAGGCACATGTGCAGAAATGCATTCGCCATTGACTGAGAAGCACTATTATTATTATTATTATTATTATTATTATTATTATTATTATTATTATTATTATTATTATTTGCGCTCGTCCATAAATTTGCGCAACAGCAACACTATGACAAGATCCTGTACATCTGTCTGCGGGGTGTAATTGCGTTTAATGAGGGAGTTGGAGTACAGGAGAAGCTTCTTCGCTCGAGCCATGGTGCGCCGGCCGACTCCGTAGATGCGCATCCACATGGTTCTGCACACGGGCGTCCCGCGAAAGCGGTACTGGATATCTCCGTTGGCTATTTGCATGGCCTGCATCTGGCCGCAGACCCACGCGGCGAGGTCGTTGTACGTCTGGGCGCAAGTTCCTCCTTCTTTTCAGCTTGGGCTCCTCGAACCAGGAGGAAAGTCTTTGCGTGCTGCAGATCATGCTGCATTTTCTGATCATTTCACTATGAAAATTGGGAGTTCCCTGCAAACAGGGATGCATCCAATTAAATTCATTAACGAATCGAGCAGGAATGCAATGCATCTCATCAACTCTTCATCGCAATGGTTCAACAAGCTCGACGAGGACACTTGCCGACCGAACGTGAAGGTAAATTATGTTAGTTGTTACATACATCCATGCAATGTAAGTTTTTGTTACGTGTGTTGTATTTTTTCTATAAATATTGTTGTAAATAATGTCAGGTCAGCAAGGGTACTCCTATTGTGACTGTCACCACCGCAATATCGAAAGATCAAGAGATTTTGCTCAGCTATGCGCCTAATCCAGACCTAGAGATAGCTACGCTGCCAAGCGACGCACATCCGGTCTGGTTGAAAGAGGCTGCCAAGGAAGGAGCTAAAATCCCAGTTTTCCTGTTCGAGACTGACATTGGTCATGTATGTTTCATCGTTCCTGAGAAAGAACATCCGCTTCCACTTAAGTCAATTTCCTTGCTTCATGAAGCAAAGGTTGAACTTTTAGCGTCGGTCAGCAGTATTAGTTCTGATGGAAAGCAACCGCTCTCCAGGTCATCATCTATTCCACCGGAAAAAAAGAGGAAGCTTCTCGACAGCGTGTCCTCAATTTCAGATAGTCGCCGCACGCTTCTGCCCAGGGAAAGCTCGGACATTACAGTCATCACAGAAAAATCAAGCTTGAGTGATGCACAGGTAAAAAATAAATAAATGAAAATTATTACTGAGAAGATTCTTTTTTACAGGACGGTGTTCCTGACGTTGATGCTAACCTCGACAGCTGGAAACAGTCAGACAGTTCTACTGTCACTACAGGATATGATGTTAGTAGCTGCAGCAGCTCTAGACTATATCTTCATGCTGGTTGATGTTCATAAGCGATCTTGTTTGCGTAGAACGTCGACGAAGAGTGTTCAGATACGGATTCAAACGGTGATGCTGCATCTATCAACCCTGGATTGCTTCCTCCTCTGGTCGGCGTGGACGATGCGGAATTATCCAACGAGCTTCGATTGAACTTCGACGAGCTTATGGAATCGAATGAGCTGTTGTATAACATTATGAGATTATCACCAATTCCTTACAGCAGACCACGTAAGAATCCAACGCGCCCCTACACGATGAAAAGTCGCACGAAAGGTGCAGTGAAGCTTCAGAGACCGTCTGCGCTCCAAAAACTGTTGGGGATTACCTTCGCCGACTTGGACAGGGAAGTTAAGTCTGTCTGCTGCAAAAAGTGGAAGTGTTATTCATTTATCGACACGCGTGATGTGCTTTACACGAGAGCGAAGAATGCGTCATCGTCTCTCAGTGAGCTTTATTCTTGGGCAGCTTCGCAGCTTGAATCGTTTCAAACAAAAACTGGATCGTTTCAGTATATGTATTTAACGGAGGCTGTGTGCAAAGTAGCCTGGCAGCGTATCTACGGGATCGGTGATAAAGTTTTGTCAAGAGCACACAAACCTCTTGCAAATAACACGAAGGTTTTGACAAAAAGCTACTCAACCGTTCCTGAAACAGAAGATGTGGTAGCAGTATTACTCTGCGAGAAGTTCATGGAGAGTTACCCGGAGATATGCAGCGACGGAATATGAAGGATGCAAGAAATGGCTCAGGACGCAGGAGTCCAAAACTATGTTCGCGAGAATTGGAAAGATATGTGCCTTCGGTTTGGTTGTTCGAAACGAGTTGATCCAAATAATCCTCCGACAGACAATACGATCAACAAAGTTTGGCGCATGGATTTTCCGCACGTCAAGTTTGTCAGAGGTATTATGCATATTTTCGTTATCATTACTTATTACAGGTTTGTTTTGCAGAAGGAGATTTCTCAAAATGCGAGATCTGCACAGAGCTTGCTGCTGATCATTCTAACGGTTTCAGGACTGAAGTAGAAGCTCAAGAATGGCGTCGCCGTAGCAGGCTTCATCACAAAATTCACAGGGCGTGCCGCGTTGCCAGCATGCAGCGCAAGAAGGCAGCACCAGCAGATTTTGCTGCCACAGTCATATCAGCCGATATGAAACCGCCAGTGAAGATCCCATCTTGCCGCCGCGCCGCGAAAGATTTCAAAGGAAAAATTGTGTTTCGCCTTTGCGTTGGAATCAATACCTGCTACACTACCGATACGCATTTTATTCTGACGTACCTTGAAGGCGCGGTAGAACACGGCGCGAACAGCAACATTACTATGCTTGCCGCACTTTTACATTGGCAACTTTGGAACCCTCGCACAATGCAAGCGTGGAAATTATATCTTTAGTGGGACGGAGCTGGTGATAACACCGCGTGGGCGATGCTGGGTTTCCTTGGGCTCAATGTCGTTGACAGAGGAATCCGTTTCCAAGTAGAGTCACATCGCAAGCCACCAGGGCACGGGCACGATGGAGATGATCAGGAATTTCGAGTTATGGATATCGGGTGGAAGAGCACCTTCCTGACAACTAACATCGCTCAAGCGTTATTAAAGCTCATTCTTGCATTCAAGAAGCAGCACAAGAAGAGGCATGTGCTGGTTGTTCTCGGATGTAACTACGACTGGATGACTCATTTTAGCCCGTGTATGAACAAGAGTTTCAAAAACTACAACAAACCCTTGGCATATAGAATCACCAAGAAAGATCCTGACGCTTTGCCGACTGTAGAGATCGCTACTTGGGGAGACGCACAGGATTTTCATGGAGTGCGTGATGATCCCAGAGGAGAACCGATCAATTTGTTTATCGGACGCCCCGGTAATAATATTATCTATCTTTCTCTTTCTCTCTCTCTCTCTCTCTCTATCTCTCTATCTCTCTCTCTCTCTTTCTCTCGTTCTATCTATCTATCTCTCTCTCTCTCTATTTATGACAGCGACCGACATGCCTCCCAAGCTTCCAGTCGGCTACTTCGTCAATCCGCGCCTGAAGAAGGATATTCGTGCTTTGGCTACTAAATACCTAGGGCCGGATGAGCAAGCACATGTGGAGGAAATGTTAGCAGGTGGAAATTTGACCAGAGTAGAGGTGGATGGAGATTACTTCGAAGGCGGCCTGCCCGGCCGTCCTGCTCATATGTCCTGTGTCGATGCAAAAGGCAAAGAATGGAGAGCAGAATTTCGATTGATCGACGAGCTACCTGTAAATCGGATGGAGTTGCCTCAAGAACGACAGGAGAAAATGAACGCACTTACGCGTTTGACCGATGAAGAGCTGCTGTCCTTACCACGCACTTATTTTGTTAATGAAGGACGTCCTCCAGCTCACCCGAGATGGCGTGGTGCAAGACAGCTTACTAGCGAAGAAAAGAAGGAGCAGGATTTAGCATTTGGAAATGCTTCTGAGCCTTGGCGGAAAATTCTCACGTTGCTAAGATCGTCAGAGGAAAAAAAGCAATTTGCGTCCAAGCAGATGGTAGTTAGCGAATTGAAATCATGGATGAGAATGCATGGTGTTGCAACGCAAAACTCCGATCGGAAACAGTTCAAGAAGGCAGAGCTTATTGAACAAGCGTGGAACCATTTCGAACGATGCGACTGTGGGTTCCCTGAGGAAGAAGAGCTTGGTGCTGCTCAGCCTGCAGAACCAGTGGCAGATTCAGAGGATGACTTATCTGATACTTCATCTTCCAGTTCATCAACTGACTCATCGTCTGATCGATCTTCTGGTTCAGAGGAAGCAAAGCATGGTATTAGTTTTCTTCTTCTTCTTCTTCTTCTTCTTCTTCTTCTTCTTCTTCTTCTTCTTCTTCTTCTTCGTCTTCTTCTTCTTCTTCTTCTTCGTCTTCTTCTTCTTCTTCTTCTTCTTCTTCTCCTCCTTAACATGATGCTATCCATATTGTAGATGATTCAGATCGCTCCGACGCAAGTTGGAGAATGCGTAACTCAGGAATCCGTTTGCGCGGACGTCGCCGCGCACGTCGTGCTGCGGGTGGACGTGGACGTGGACGTGGTCGTATGTGATTATTTTTTTTGAATGAATTTTTCTGGGTCCGACTTTTTTATAATGGTTTTTGTCTAGGGCAACTGCAACTGTAACGCTTCTTCTAAAAACTGAAATTAGAAATTTGTTTAACTCTGATAATGCACCAGAATCTGATGTGAAGCGTCCTCCCTCCGACCCATCCCCCCCCAACCCCCCCCCCCCCTCCCCCCTCTACGTACCAGCGTACGTCACAGCGGGCAAACAGAATTTTTTGAAGGTAAAACCATGTCTTAATATAGTAAAATGCTTAATATAAGCAAGAATAAACAGTAAAAGCAAATTCTGCATGTTCGGCATTGTTATCATCATAGATTCATGGTAGCCGGGACTATGAAAAAGTAGAAAAATTACCGTGTCGGACCGGTTCCTGCCCACCTCTGAAGATGAAGTTAAAGTGTATTACAATTAATAAAAACATATTTTAATATTATTTTTATATGTTCTGCAATCAGGGAATTCATTTCCTTTCATTTCCACACGTTTTCAAAAAAGTCCATATACTTCATCGAAAATTTCGGAAAAAGGGATACCCCCAAGATTGTCGAATGTTTAGTTCTACTACTACTACTACTACTACTACTACTACTACTACTACTACTACTACTACTACTACTACTACTACTACTACTCTTACTACTGCTGCTGCTGCTACTACAACTGCTAACTACTACTACTACTACTACTACTACTACTACTACTACTCTTACTACTGCTGCTGCTACTACTACTACTGCTGCTGCTACTACTACTACTACTACTACTACTAGTGCTGCTGCTACTACTACTACTACTACTACTACTACTACTACTAGTTGCGCTGCTGGTGCTACTACTACTACTACTACTACTACTACTACTACTACTACTACTACTGCTGCTGCTGCTGCTACTACTACTACTGCTACTACTACTACTACTACTACTACTACTGCTACTACTACTACTACTTCTACTACTACTACTGCTGCTGCTACTACTACTACTGCTGCTGCTGCTGCTACTGCTGCTACTTGTACTGCTGCTACTGATACTACTGCTGCTGCTGCTACTACTACTACTACTTACTAACTACTACTACTACTACTACTACTACTACTACTACTACTACTACTTCTACTACTACTTGTATTACTACTGCTGCTGCTGCTGCTACAACTACTACTACTGCTGCTGTTGATGCTACTACTACTACTAGTGCTGCACTGCTACTACTACTACTACTACTACTACTACTACTACTACTACTAGTACCACTACTACTACTGCTTCGAGCTGGGAGGCAGTCCATGATGTCAGTTCTTTGAGCGATTTACACGCGTTATTGATTCGCGCCTGGATACATAGGTCCGTAGATACAAACATGTAGCAGAAGTGACTTTGGCAACAGAAACTGTGTAGTTCGCGATCGTGGTCAAGTCGTGCTTTTGTCGTTCCAAGCAACCGTTTCCTTGCCCCTGGGTGAACCTCGCGAGTTGGAATTGTAGGTAGCTGGTAGTTGAGACTGACCAGTGCACTACTACGACTACTACTACTACTACTACTACTACTACTACTACTACTACTACTACTACTACTACTACTGCTAGAACTTGCGGTGCTGCTACTGCTCGATGGAGGAGGGACTGAGGATGCGATTGCAGATGATAAACTTTGTCTTTGAGGCAGATCATAATGCCTTCGAAACCGGTCCAAGGCACTTGGTGGGGTCGGAAGAGCATTTGGAAACAACAGGCTGTGCGGGGCAGCGCCTGCGGATGCAGCGGGTGCAGTATGTTTGTCTTCATCGTCCCTATACTGCTTGCGAAACCGCTCTAGAGGGTCTTTTGTCTTGATGGAGAAAGCTTGCAAGCATATTAAGCTAGGAACTACAGAAAACAGCAAGGATCGTGCCATCTTACTAGACCTAATATAATTATAATTCATATGAATGAATGTTTTATGGTTTTTATACTGTTTTAAAAGGAAAAGAACATCAACCATTACATTATTATTACAGTAAGGTACTAGAAGGAGTTAAAATGTAAGTGTTTGATGAGGGAACAAAGGTTTGGATTCACGTACCCTCACAGGGAGATGAATTGAAGCTTAAAATTCTGCAAATATTGCAGCCATGCACAACATGATGCGCATCTATGAAACACAAAAACACATACCATGCAAATATACTACGTCGCCTCCTTTAAATAAACTAAAAGCAATAGGTTTCCATGCTTAGTAATGATTGTGATAAGCAAAATGCAGAAATATGAAGTCCCAACATTTTCCTGCAAAATTTGCTGAATCTGATGTTTTCTATGTCTATACTAGTCCAGGATGAGACAGACAACAAAATAATGTTATCTACTTCGAGATATTAGACTAATTTATGATTTTATTTATATAAAGTGACCATAGCTGCAAACGCTTTGAATGTCTGGAAGAAAAACGAAATTTTGCGCAGCGCAGCCTCAACTCGCTGAAGTCTAACACATACACGGGGCACAGAAATAAAATATATATGCAAAAAACCTGTTGACAGGCAGGAAACCTAAAGATCTATGTAAGAAAATGGATCTTTACAAGCTGTGATCAGAATGTAGAAGTGGACAAAGCTTTTTGCAGCAATGCCGCCAACAAAAAAGTTGTACTGGGTTTTCTCACAGGATAATGAACACAATATGATAAGAACTGGTAGAAACTTGCAGAACATTACTGTCTATCAGAAACCACAAGCAAAATACTATAAGAATGTTAAATAGAAAAGCTAGGACGAGAACAACAACAAAATCCTGCAATATTTTGGGGGGGATCCACAACTACCGAAAAAATAAAACAGAAAACAAAGAAAAAAATTTGCAAACTTAATAGAATTCTTTGTTAAGGTAGTAGGAACAAGTCTGGTATAAAAAATACGTAAAACAATGCTTGGATTAAGAGATATGAACGGTAGAACACCATGTCTCTGCGAGAAACAACTTTTTCATTTCTTAGACTACAACTCCGCAATTTGCGGGGTCCGGAACAAACATTTGCCAAAAAAACCCTGGTCGGATCTGCGCCGGTCAGCTAGGTGGCAGCTGCAGACAGTAGTGCCGTGGCAGCAGCAGCAGCAGTAGTAGTAACAATACCAGTAGTAGTAGTAGCAGTAGTAGTAGTGGTAGTAGTAGTAGTAGTAGTAGTAGTAGCAGCATCACTAGTAGTAGTAGTAGTGGTAGTAGTAGTAGTAGTAGTAGTAGTAGACTACTACTACTAGTAGTAGTAGTAGTAGTAGTAGTAGTAGTAGTAGGAGTAGTAGTAGTAGTAGTAGTAGTAGTGGTGGTGGTGGTAGTAGTAGTAGAACCAAACATTCGACAATCTTGGGGGTATCCCTTTTTCCGAAATTTTCCATGAAGTATATGGACTTTTTTGAAAACGTGTGGAAATGAAAGGAAATCAATTCACTGATTGCAGAACATATAAAAATAATATTAAAACACGTTTTTATTAATTTAATACACTTTAACTTCATCTTCAGAGGTGGGCAGGAACCGGTCCGACACGGTAATCTTTCTCCTTTTTCATAGTCCCTGCTACTATGAATCTATGATGATAACAATGCCCAACATGCAGAATTGCTTTTAATTTTGTTTATCTTTGTTTACATTAAGCATTTTACTTTATTATGATAATAAACATTGCTTTTACCTACAATAAATTCCCCCCGGGGGGGGGGAGGGGGGGAGGGGGGAACGGGGGAGGAAGAGAAGTGCGATGTCGCCACGCAAAATACATAGATTCTACAACAAAATTTCTTTAATTACTAAAAAAAAATAATAAATCTAACTCCGTAATATCATACTAACTAAATTAGAAGTTTGTTTAACTCTTGCACGCGACAAACGTTCTTAATCCCGCTTTCGACCATAACAAACCTGCCAGTGCAAAAAATTACGATTAATACTACACTACTACAAAGAAAAAAAACACAAAACAAATTCAAACATCTTTCAGATGAAGGAGAAAAGTGAAAGCTATGCAAACTACCTGGTGCGTGCATTTGAAGTTAGCGCCGAGTCAGCGCAAGCGATGCTAAAAGAAACTCCCATGCGTTAGGTGAGCTGGGAGCGGTGAGACCGGTGCCGCGTTGGGGGGTGGAAGGTGAGTTACCAGCAGACAGAGCGCCAGCTGCCATCCGCGCGATGAGATCCTCCAGCAAGCTTTCTCTCTCGCTCTTACTATTTTTGTTGTTGTTGTTGTTGTTGTTGTTGTTGCTGTTGTTGTTGCTGTTGTTGTTGTTGTTATCATTATCATCATAGTTTTTCTTGTTCTTGTTATTCTTCTTCTTCTTCTTCTTCACTCTCTCGTTCTCTTCTTCTGAGCTTTCCTCCTCCTCCTCCTCCTTCTCCTTCTTCGAATTCTTCCTCTTTCTTCTCTCCTCTTCCCGTTGTCGCTTCTCTTGCGCCTCTTTTTCCTTCCGATCTTGCGCTTCTTTTTTCTTCCTTTCCTCCTCTCTCAACTTTCTTTCTTCTGCTAGCATTTCCTTAATGGATGCGGCTTGTTCTGACATTGCCTTGTTCACAAGATCCTGAACGACTTCTTTCGACACGCCGGCGGACGAACTACCCTGAATACAATACCGGTCGCCGTTGTTTTGAAAGAAGTCGTTCATTTCTTGCGAACAAGGCAGTGGCAGAACAAACCAACAGCAACGACAACAACAACAACAAAGAATAATAATAATAATAATAATAATAATAATAATAATAATAATAATAATAATAATAATAATAATAATAATTATAATAGTGTATCTCCTGCCAATTGCTGAGCCAAAAGGCCATGTGCATCCAGTCCTCCATTCCATAAGGAAAGTCTCCACACCAATCGGTGGAATAAAGGAAGTGACGGCAAAGAACATTACTCTAGGAGCTTTATACCAATCAGCCCATGGAAAGGGACCGATGGCCTGTGTACTCCCTAATAATAATAATAATAATAATAATAATAATAATAATAATACTATATCTGAGGCGTACTGATGCAGCTAATGGCATATCCTCAACGGACATAAGCCTCCAATACCCTTGTTCGAGGTCCTCCACCCCCCCGTGTCAGTCTCTCGCCTGATGATCGGGGCCACCGATGGAGCTCCTGAGGGCAAGACTGCACTAAGCCGAGGTTATTCCGCAGTCCCAGCAACCTCTTGCAAGACGTCACCGAATGTGCAAGTGCATACACCAAGCGCGGTTGCTAGAGCTGCCTCGAAACCCCACCCATAACAATTTGGTGTCTGCTGGGTCCTGGGCTATCAACCAGCATATGCGGAGTTTAAGATCTTTTACGCGCGCAACGACCCTCCTCCCCAGCATCTACCACCAAAGGGTTATGAGTTGGCGTCACAGTTTAACGCCTTGAGGCCATTGGGCTGGAACTCTGTTTAGCAAGTGTGACTAGGTTTTTTCATCGGGATTTCCCTCAAATATGTCACAGTCAACACTCCAAGGCAGATTTGCTATATCTGAGGCGTACTGATGCAGCTAATGGCATATCCTCAACGGACATAAGCCTCCAATACCCTTGTTCGAGGTCCTCCACCCCCCGTGTCAGTCTCTCGCCTGATGATCGGGGCCACCGATGGAGCTCCTGAGGGCAAGACTGCACTAAGCCGAGGTTATTCCGCAGTCCCAGCAACCTCTTGCAAGACGTCACCGAATGTGCAAGTGCATACACCAAGCGCGGTTGCTAGAGCTGCCTCGAAACCCCACCCATAACAATCTGGTGTCTGCTGGGTCCTGGGCTATCAACCAGCATATGCGGAGTTTAAGATCTTTTACGCGCGCAACGACCCTCCTCCCCAGCATCTACCACCAAAGGGTTATGAGTTGGCGTCACAGTTTAACGCCTTGAGGCCATTGGGCTGGAACTCTGTTTAGCAAGTGTGACTAGGTTTTTTCATCGGGATTTCCCTCAAATATGTCACAGTCAACACTCCAAAATAATAATAATAATAATAATAATCATAATAATAATAATCATAATAATAATAATAGTGCTTCTCTGTCAATGGCTGATGCATTTCTGCACATGCGCCTCCATCGTCTCACCCGTGAGGGGAGTACGAAGAATTGACGATAGGCTCTAATGACACCCCCGCAAGGGCAGTTCCAACACTTCCAGACGGACCGGTATGTTCAATGAAAATACTGGTCCAGACGGACCGGTATGTTCAATGAAAATACTGGTGGCACCGACGGGAATCGAACTGGCGACAGGGCCAATAATAATAATAATAATAATAATAATAATAATAATAATAATAATAATAATAATAATAATAATAATAATAATAAAGTTTGAAAAAAAGATGTCAGCGCTTCCCGTTAGAGAGATTATACTCGATAGAATGCCACACACACTAGCTAGCCATACTAAAGCTAGTAGCTATACTCCCCTCTCTAAACTATATGCTGCGGCGCCCAAAGAGACCTTTTGCCCCCCCCCCCCGGGGGCCCCCCCCCTCACAAAAAAAAAGAAGAGAAGGAGTAGGAAAGATTACACCTCCAACGACATGTCCACTTCATCAGCGTCGACCGCGGGCTTTTTGGACTTCGGCTTGCCTAGTCACGTCAGAAATTAGAAACACTGAAAAAAAAAGCACCAAAAAAAAATGAAATTTGCTAGTACCTGGCTTTTTCTTGCTGGACCCCTTAGGCATAGGAGGCTCAGGGGTCTCTTCTTCAGGGACGTCTGGAACGTCTGGAACATCGTCGACGTCGATGGATTCTGCACAAAGAACCAAACAATATTACATACATCCTTCATTTTCATTACATACAATGTTGCTACCGAATCTCAGTTTTTTTGGCCTGCCCGAAGAGCGAGGCTCAGTCGGGCCCTTTTTTTGATTCTTCTTCTAACGTTTCAGGCGAGCATGCAGTAAATATGCAAAATAAAGAAAAGGAAGATGTAAAAAAAAAAAAAAAAAAAAAAAGCAAAAAAAAAAAAAAAAAAAAAAAAAAAAAAGATGGAGCTGGTGGAGAAGAAGAATAATAACATGTATATGAAGAAGAAAAAGAAAAATGGAAGAAGAAGAGGAAGAAGAAGAAGAAGAAGAAATGACCTTGTTTGCTTCGTACAGAAGCAAAAGCTCCCGCTTCCGCCAGTTGCAAATCATAGGCGGGTTCGTGGGGTTACCGACGTAGAGGAGCCACGCGGGCTTCACCTGCTTCTCGAAGTCCATCGGCGACGGATCAAGCATGCAAGAGTGTTTAAGGTTAAAACCAAAAAAACCCATGAGCTGATATTGGATTTCGTCAATATTATACGTTGGAAGCGGGCTGAGCCAAATCCTGGCTTTGCCTGAGATATTGTTTGCATATGTGTCTTATGCACGGATTTGGAAACAGACTGTACGTCAGCCTGCAACAAGTGTAGAAATTCTGCCGGCGCTGCCACTGCTGTCTCCGCCGCCGCTGCCACTGCCGCTGCGCTGCCACAATTGATTATGCCAGTGTACGTACGCGATATCGTCGTCTTTTCACAGGTTGCCTTGCTTCAGCGGACAGTAGCAAACCTATCTATGACAGTAAACAAAATTAATGAAACACACAGAATTATTACATATACATATATATTCTCATGTTACGTTACCCGAGACAGAATCTGACGGACATGATCGTACGGGTTTTCAGGGACAAAATTCAACCACGAAATGTCCCTTTCTACCTCGGGATCATCTCTTTCATAAAACACCCCGCACACCATCCCTGGTTGACCACCCACGTTCGACCACTTGCGCGCTGTATGTACTCCGTCCGGGCTCCATTCCACTGGCATAGCCGTTACGCCGTGGTCGTCAACTCGCAGCCAGCCTTTCATGACCGGGCACCACAAAAATGCCCAGTAATGACCATGACGCAAACTCGAGGACTCATCATGCACCACGACAGATTTTAACCTGTACGGCGGATCTTGAAGCCCTTCTCCTTGCCAAGCAGCCGGGTCCCAGATCTTTTCCTCGTCCGGCACACGCAAAGTCGTCGGCACTTGCACTGGCCATGTCATGATCCATGTGTCGGGGAAAGGGATCCCCGGGAGATCTTCGCCTTGCAGGTACAATCCTCTTTCAATAGTCAATCGCAGCTTCTTGGGCCATCGGGCTAAGAACGAGACTTTCACCACACGTTCGCGCTGGTTCGGGCCGCAGTGGTTGCAATCGTAATTGTACTTATCCGCTAGCAACTCTGGCATAGACAAGTGCTTCAACATGTTTGTCACGCTTTGGTCACTGGAACCGTCCCGTGCACGTGCCAGAGTGTACAGACGGTGCAGCACCACCGGACTCGACTCTGGCATCCACGGATTCTGAAACATGTTTGTCACGCTTTGGTCACTGGAACCGTCCCGTGAAAGTGGGCGCAGCACCAGACCCCACTGCCCGTGTTCCTCCAGGTTATCTTGCCTGGTAATCCACCTGCGCTTACCCTGACACTTCTTGCATGCGTACCCTTCAACCATAAACAGTTCCTTGGCTGCAAAGCCTTCGTAAGCCTTGCTACTCGGCATTAGTTTCAGGATGTCATGCTGCGTGGGCCTGCCCTCACAATTACTACTAAGCCTTGACATCCAGGAATTTTGGCCCTGGCCCCGTTCCACAGCGCGTGCTTTTTCCAGCATATATTCTAGTTTTTCCCATGCGTCTTGCTGGAGCCCAATTCCCTGTACGTTCAAAGCTTTCCATGTTCCATGTGCGTTGACAATCTGGGCCTTGTTGTCACTCACGCCATGTACCTGCCCGCGCAGATTTTTCAGGGAACAGTCTGCGCAATTTTCCGTGGTGCATACCTTGCACTGTTGGCCGTTGCGAGAGAACGCAAACTCACACACCACTGAGGCATTCAGGCAACAAGTATTCTCTACATTTTTCAGCCCTGCATGAGCAATCACCACAGTCTGGCCCCTGGATGCCGAATCTTGGGGTCGTGACGGTGCTGTCCCTTCCGTGCACGTGCCCGCTTCACGTGTCTGTTCTTCTTTTTTCTGCTTCTTTGTCGCTTCTTTGTTTTGCAATGCACTTGGTCTCTTCGTTGTTGCTTATTTTTTTGATGCTGCTGGTGCACCCTCCACGGTTCTCAAGTAGTACAGGATATCCCTAGCATCTTCGTGCACTTGCCTCATCACTTGCTTCATCTGAATAAATATCGACATATATTCTTACAGATAATGTTCAATATAGGTAATGATATAGATACAAATGTAGATATAGGTATAAATACAGGTATCGATATAGATACAGATGCAGATAATAATGAGGATATAGATATATAGATATGTCACGTGTCATAGATATTGATATAGATATAGATACAGATGTAGATTTAGATATAGATATAGTGATATATATAGACATACATATACATATAGTTAATAATATTGTTATGTAGATAATAAATATTTACCTCAACATTATACATATCACCACGATGAGCTATGTAGGACTTGAGCATCGCCAGAGCATAACCAGCACACGCATTTCCTCCCTCTCGGTGGGCGGAGAAACGTCTACGCCCCATGTCGATCACCGCAGTTGCTTCCACGCCGAAGTACTGCACAAGTTGTTGCTGATACATTTGCATCGCTGCGGGTACACGCGAAGATCGTCTCAATTGCATTCTCCGCCCCAAGACATAGCAATTACTTGTTTCGTAGCTGTGACGTGGAAGGCACCAAAGTAAAAATGTCCAGGTGCATATATGGGGCTGACAATATGCACTGGCAGCGACAAATTTTTTAGCTCCGCCTCCAAGTGTTTACGCCAGGATCTTTCCGTCCTGGGCTTGGCAGTCATATCTTCAATAACATCACTTCTCAAATAAACGACATTGAATTGAGGGCTACACGCTTCGAGGTTGCTTTTGATGTGCTCCTGTATAATGGCCAGTGCCCTGTCTACCGTAGCAGAACTGACATGTATGCATTCTTGGTCGAGAGCACCTAACAAAACAGTCACTAGCTGAAAGTTACATACGATTAGGAAGTGATGACATTGGTACATACTTGAATACAATTATTCTAGATCTACCCTAAAATTATTGGGTGAAGTCTTGATTCAAAAATGACAACAGTACTCACGTTGTGAAGTGTGCATATAATAAAGCTTGCCTTAAGGCGGCAAGGAACTATAATGTGTAAACTACTTCACCTTGTTTAGCAGCAACTTCAATAAAAGGAGGTGGTAAAGTAAGCGGCAGGGCGAGCGATTCCCGAAGATTCTGCATAGCCTTCTTGGTTCAATTACTTGTTGCTACAAACACCTAAATCTTCATTATTAATTTGATAGTGAATTTGCAAGAACAAATTTATCAATATTATTCAATTCAGAATAGCCTTAACATTTGGTTTGATAAATTAAGAGACAGAGGGGGGGGGGAGATACAGAAAGAAATACAGAGAGAGAGACACAGAGAGAGAGAGAGAGAGACCGCCACTGCCGCCAACCTTTAAAAAATGTAAAATAGATTGTCTGGGTTGGAGAAAATTAGCGGTGCTGGTGTGTCATAGGGGGGGGGGGGGGGTAGTCCTCTCTCTCTCTCTCTCACTCACTCTCTTTCTCTCTCTCTCCCTCTCGATCTCTCTCTCGATCTTTCTCTCTAGATCTCTCTAGTATTGCAAGTGCGGCTGTCTATATGGACGATGTTGAACTTGATCTTGCTCTACAATTGCAAGAGGAGGAAGATGCGCGACGGGGTGTTGAATATATGGACAATCTTGAACTTGAACTGGCTCTACAATTGCAAGAGGAACTGGATGATGCGCGACGGGCTGCTGCCAAAGAGGACCAGCGTCAAACGGATCCATGGCTTGGTTTGCCGCCACTAGGTGCAGAAAGCATTGATGCACACAATGTGATTGTTTGTGTCACTTAATATTGGAAATTAATCATTACTTGTTCAAGCTGAGGGATGAGTGTCACTGAGAGATTATTAACCTGTAATAAAGTTACTGAATTGTGATTGCTAAACAAGCAATGTGATATTTGTTTTTGCTTTTGGCATGTTAACAGAAATACGGCAGCGGAAGCGACAGAAGGTTCAGGTTTCTACCGCATCGAGACTTTCCTCACTATCGATTTCAGAGTCCTCAGGAAAGGCCTTTAGTGTTTTTCGCACCATCATTGGTATGGTTAGCGACAACTGGAAATGGTTGCTGTGTAGATGGTCGCTTGTGTGCAAGCAAACATACCATGATGTGCAGAGACTCCGGCAGGGTGGGGTGAAGCTTGATTGTGACTTGGATCTATGTTTGTATACGGTTCCATCCAAACTCAGACAATTGTCCCCCGTGATATCAGAAGCATTTCTTTCGGCAGGTCATGGTTTAGCAATAACGAATCTGTGGTACGTCGTCAGTTTGGTATGTTTGGAATCTTTCGACACCCACAACCACTTCGACCGCTTCGAGTTAAGCGGCTTACTACTATCCGCCTCACTCCCGACACTTATTGGCATGGGTGTTTGCCGCTCCTGTTGCAGCTGTTTGATATTGACACGCTAGTGGAGGTTGACTTACACGGATTCGGAGGTCTGATCGATGTTGATCTAGCCGGTCTTGGTGATTTTCCGTATCTATGACATCTGGAATTGCCCGACAACTGTTTAACTGTGAGCACACTCACAATGCTAGGGAGAAAGCGACATTTGCAGTTCCTGGATCTATCTTGTGCACGCAACATAACCGCGCGAGATCTGCAAGTCCTTCCGGCTTGTTTACGTCATCTAGCTATCACTGGTGGCAACATATGTGTACGCGCCCGTTTTAGCTCACGGTCCAAATTTAGCTCAGAGAAATTTGGCCCGTTTTAGCTCGCCTGTAAGTTAACTTGGCCCGTTTTAGCTCACATTTTTTTTGTTGATTTTTTTCCATGTTCTGATTGTTTGCAACGCACTTACACTGCTTCTGAATTGATTTACACTATCCGTACCTTAATATTTCCACTATGCTGCGCCAACAAGACATTCTCCTGACACGCGTGACTTTCTTGCTTGCTTACTTAACTTTTACAACTCCTCTGGACTACTTGATTACTGTTATACTGCTACCGCAATGCTGCGTCACTGCTGCCTCACTACTTCCTCACTGCTGCCTCACTACTGCCTCACTACTGCTCCCTACCGCCCCACGTCCATATATGACTTTCATCATCGCTTTTATCATTTCCACCGCTCCTCAACACTACCGCCACTGCCTCACTACTGCCTCACTACTGCCTTACTACTGCCTCACTACTTCCTCACTGCTGCCTTACTACTGCCTCACTATTGCATCACTACTGCCTCCCTACCGCCTCACGTCCACATATGACTTTCCTGCTCCCTTTTGTCACTTCTTTCTACCGCTCCTCAACACTACCGCCACTTCCTCACTACTGCCTCACTACTGCCTCACTACTGCCTCACTACTGCCTCACTACTGCCTCACTACTGCCTCACTACATCCTCATCGCTGCCTCACTACTGCCTCACTACTGCCTCACTATTGCCTCACTGCTAGCTCACATACACACATGACTTTCATCCACGCTTTTGTCATTTCCATCCCTCCTCGAAACTACCACTACTGCCTCACTACTGCCTCACTACTGCCTCACTACTGCCTCACTGCTGCCTCACTACTGCCTCACTACTGCCTCACTATTGCCTCACTATTGCCTCACTGCTATCTCACTACCGCCTCACGTCCACACATGACTTTCACCGCTACTCGACACTATCGCCACCGCCTCACTATTGCCTCACTACTGCCTCATTACTACACCCACCTTACATTTTTACTTATCTTTGCACTGCGACTAGCTTCTTACGCAATTCATCCGTCATGCTTACGCTACATTCTTTCTTGAACTAGCACTACTACCTTCCTGCTGCCTCACTACCGCCTCTCTACTGCCGTTTGCGCCACAGTGCCTTTCTGACACGCCGCTGTAGGCCATTAAATAGGAATGAGCTGCCTGGCATGGGAAAAAGTGTAAGGGAGCTTGAAAATACGCTAGGGAATGTGTTGTGTGACCTAAAACGCTGGTGGGGAGCGAAAGACCACAGATTTGCCAGACCCGTACTAAGCGGCACAAGTGGTGACCTGTACAGCACAAGGTACTGCAACGCTGCTGGTAGCGTGGCGGCGCTTCCTACTCAGCCTCCGGGGCTATCCGCCATACCCCTCTCACGATTACTTTGCAACATCTTGCCAAGGCGCGGGACTCAGCCTGCAGCGGCAGAAGGGCCCGCCAGCACTTTTCTGCGCTGCCCCTGTAGTTGCAATGTCTTGGCTGGGCGCGCAGTAGGTGCTGCACCTTCCAGTCGTTGCCAATGACTGTGCAGTCTCACATATTAATAAAACCAGCTCTGATATCAACCTATTTAAAATTCAACATAGCCCAATGGGTTCGGTGTCGATGAAAGAACACATAACATTCCAAACAGTCTAGCCTAGCTGCAGAATGCTCACCGACGAGTCTGTCTTAGGTTCCTTGCGCTAGCGTTTCATCGACGCGCGCTTGTTTTTGCAATCAGGATGTCGTTTGCCTACGATTTTTTGCTAAAGGAAGAAGTGGTTTCAGGTTGGAAAACTAGAGAGGCAGAGAGAGAATATTGGAAGAGTACTTTCCAGCTAATAATAATGTACATATATATATTTTATTTACATTATTAATAATTTTCTTTGATTTTCAAGAGTTTTAAGTTTACTGAGTTGATTTAATTTTCAAAAATATTGTATTTAATAAATCATTGATGTTAATATTGCTATAATCATAAATGATATTATTAATAACACTACTACTTAATTACTTTATTCATATAATATTATTCTTAACCTAATTACATTACAAAAAAAATAAATGAGAAAGGCCCCATCCTCGCCCTTCCCTGTGGCACACATCCACGTATGTACGTGCCTCTAAATTTAAACTTAATATGGTGGCACAGGTTACCAAACACACTCTCTTGCTCTACCTCACTATCTCTCTTCTTCACTCCCTGTCCCTTTTTCTCTCTTGCTCTACCTTTCTTTCTCTCTTCACCCTCCATTATTACTTACTTAATATTACTACAGCAATAAAGCTACGGCATGAAACAGTGCTACCCTACGTCTCCTGTGGAGTTCGGCTATATAAGTACTCTAATTCACGATTCCTGCAAGACGAACTGACACAATTTTCTCTCTATTTTTCCACGTATCAACTTTCAACAAGAGAATACATACATCCATCAACTGGTCATGATGCTGGAGGCGGCCTGGACAGTCTTGAATCGTTGTCAGGTCCGCGAGGTCAACGTTATATTTTGTGGTTGAAAATCTTTGTGCTCAGGGCCGGTTAAGGGAGAAAATTTGAGCCTTTCGTATACATTGAGTAAATATTGAAAGTGTGGATGTTCTGAAGAGTTCAAGGACTCGCCTGTGATACGCAAAACTTCCGAGTTACCTAATCGACTCAAGTGCTCTAGGCCCACAGTCGATACTGTACTCGGCAAATTGTCCACCGACAATTTTTTGAGGAACGGTAAAGATGAAATGAGCTGCAAACCATTGTCGCCAAGATCTTGAGCTTCAGTTATCTCTAATTCTTCCAGGTTTGGGCAAACCCTTACAATGTGTTCGATATCATGAGTTTGAATAGCAGGAAGAAGGTTGTGCCCTAATTTGAGGGCCTTTCAGAAAATAACATAATCGGACAAGGGAACTCCCACTCACTGGTACTTGTGACCGGAGGAGAAATTTTTTGGAAAGGCAGGATAATTATGCCACTAAACTCCCACTCAAGTTGGCTAACCCCACTTCTGCAGACTGAGTATATGGAGTAGTTTGCAAAGTGGAGCGCCCCGGATCAAAAATTGTTTTACTCATAATGCAAAAAAAAAAAAAAATTCGATCGTATTTCGCTCTTGCAACGGCGCCAAGGCAAAGCTATAACAACATTGCCAAGAACGACACCAGCAAAACACTGAGCTCTACGTCTGCGAGGTTGGGCACGCAGCATTTTCTGTCAATATTATACGTTGGAAGCGGGCTGAGCCAAATCCTGGCTTTGCCTGAGATATTGTTTGCATATGTGTCTTATGCACGGATTTGGAAACAGACTGTACGTCAGCCTGCAACAAGTGTAGAAATTCTGCCGGCGCTGCCACTGCTGTCTCCGCCGCCGCTGCCACTGCCGCTGCGCTGCCACAATTGATTATACCAGTGTACGTACGCGATATCGACGTCTTTTCACAGGTTGCCTTGCTTCAGCGGAAAGTAGCAAACCTTCGGGGATCTATGACAATGTAAACAAAATTAATGAAACACACAGAATTATTACATATACATATATATTCTCATGTTGCGTTACCCGAGACAGAATCTGACGGACATGATCGTACGGGTTTTCAGGGACAAAATTCAACCACGAAATGTCCCTTTCTACCTCGGGATCATCTCTTTCATAAAACACCCCCCACACCATCCCTGGTTGACCATCCACGTTCGACCACTTGCGCGCTGTATGTACTCCGTCCGGGCTCCATTCCACTGGCATAGCCGTTACGCCGTGGTCGTCAACTCGCAGCCAGCCTTTCATGACCGGGCACCACAAAAATGCCCAGTAATGACCATGACGCAAACTCGAGGACTCATCATGCACCACGACAGATTTTAACCTGTACGGTGGATCTTGAAGCCCTTCTCCTTGCCAAGCAGCCGGGTCCCAGATCTTTTCCTCGTCCGGCACACGCAAAGTCATCGGCACTTGCACTGGCCATGTCATGATCCATGTGTCGGGGAAAGGGATCCCCGGGAGATCTTCGCCTTGCAGGTACAATCCTCTTTCAATAGTCAATCGCAGCTTCTTGGGCCATCGGACTAAGAGCGAGACTTTCACCACACGTTCGCGCTGGTTCGGGCCGCAGTGGTTGCAATCGTAATTGTACTTATCCGCTAGCAACTCTGGCATAGACGAGTGCTTCAACATGTTTGTCACGCTTTGGTCACTGGAACCGTCCCGTGCACGTGCCAGAGTGTACAGACGGTGCAGCACCACCGGACTCGACTCTGGCATCCACGGATTCTGAAACATGTTTGTCACGCTTTGGTCACTGGAACCGTCCCGTGAAAGTGGGCGCAGCACCAGACCCCACTGCCCGTGTTCCTCCAGGTTATCTTGCCTGGTAATCCACCTGCGCTTACCCTGACACTTCTTGCATGCGTACCCTTCAACCATAAACAGTTCCTTGGCTGCAAAGCCTTCGTAAGCCTTGCTACTCGGCATTAGTTTCAGGATGTCATGCTGCGTGGGCCTGCCCTCACAATTACTACTAAGCCTTGACATCCAGGAATTTTGGCCCTGGCCCCGTTCCACAGCGCGTGCTTTTTCCAGCATATATTCTAGTTTTTCCCATGCGTCTTGCTGGAGCCCAATTCCCTGTACGTTCAAAGCTTTCCATGTTCCATGTGCGTTGACAATCTGGGCCTTGTTGTCACTCACGCCATGTACTTGCCCGCGCAGATTTTTCAGGGAACAGTCTGCGCAATTTTCCGTGGTGCATACCTTGCACTGTTGGCCGTTGCGAGAGAACGCAAACTCACACACCACTGAGGCATTCAGGCAACAAGTATTCTCTACATTTTTCAGCCCTGCATGAGCAATCACCACAGTCTGGCCCCTGGATGCCGAATCTTGGGGTCGTGACGGTGCTGTCCCTTCCGTGCACGTGCCCGCTTCACGTGTCTGTTCTTCTTTTTTCTGCTTCTTTGTCGCTTCTTTGTTTTGCAATGCACTTGGTCTCTTCGTTGTTGCTTCTTTTTTTGATGCTGCTGGTGCACCCTCCACGGTTCTCAAGTAGTACAGGATATCCCTAGCATCTTCGTGCACTTGCCTCATCACTTGCTTCATCTGAATAAATATCGACATATATTCTTACAGATATGTTCACACATAAAAACATTCACTGACAATTACCCTGGTAATTTGTCAAAACTTGGTTAATTTCCCGGGGAATTTCCCTGCATCATTGTGCATGTCGATAGGGCATGAAGTCGTAAGTATTTTAAGAATTTCATGGGCCGCAAGGATAAGCAAGAAAGCAGTGCAACAGATGAATTCCTATGTAGGTGTGCAGGCCGGAGGGTCTATGTGATCATGTAACGGCTGCACAATGGTCTATGTGTGTAACGGTTAGCAGTAGAAATTTCCATGCACGTTAATTATTAATCCTTGTCCAATCGGGGGTCCGCAACACCCGGAGAAATCCGTTCTTTTTGCGACCGGGAGCGGTCGTGTGACAGGGTAAAAGTTATGATTATTATCTATTTATTGGCTAAGTTATGATTATATCAATAATGTTACTTAGCATATTAACTACAGTCTACTACTACTGCTACTACTACTACTACTACTACTTCTACTACTACTACTAGTACTACTACTACTACTACTTAGGACCACTACTACTACTAGGCCTAGGCCTTCGGTTTAATGAAGTTAACAATTTAACCTCTGGTCTATCCATACAAATCGTTAGCTCAAGAGCTATTGATTTAACTAGATGGTGACCTACGTCTCAAGTTATTAAAGGTAATGAGAAATTATCAAAATATTAAAGTATTAAAATAAAATGACTTAGATTAAAAATATTAAAATAAAATAAAATAATAATAATAATAATAATAATATAATAATAATAAAATAGTAATAACAATAATAATAAATATATATGGAATTAACAAATATATATATATATGTATATATATATTAATATATATATATATATATACATATATATATATATATATATTAGATTAATCTTTTATGAAGTCAAAGTAAAGTTCTAGTTCAGTGAGGAACGAGAAAAAAAAAAAAAAAAACGGAAATATATATAATAATATAATATATATATATATGTATATATATGTTGAAAGAGTTATATTCTCACTCAGTACTATATATTATATATATACATAAATATATATAATATATATATTTATATATATATGTTGAAAGTGTTATATTCTCACTCAGTACTATATATAACGGTGGCACTCGCAAAAGCTGGTAGACACGAGGTGACTCCCCAAGGGGGTTTGGCCAACCACACTCCGGCTTAGGATGTGATCAACGCTGAACTTGTCCCACACTCAGGTATCATCTGATGATGAGGTGTCCAACGCCCTCTTTAGGTCCGTAGGCAGTGTCAGGATTCTTGCATCCTTAAGAGATATGCTTTGAGTTCCTTTTTGAATTCTACTTTGTATGAGATATCTCTTAGGTGCTCTGGCAGCTTATCCCATTGTGCTTGTGCTGCTCTGCTGTATTGACCCGTCGTTGAGTCGTTGTACATGTGTTTCTTTGATGACCGCCTAGTGTTGTAGTTATGAACAGCTGTGATTGGTCGGATATTGTTGTAGTGAAGGGGAAGGAAAGCCTTGAAGGCTGGGTAAATAAGGGAGTGTGCATCCATGCATACGCTGTACTTATACATGTTAAGTATGTTGAGTAAGCGTAGTTTGGCAAAAAGAGGCTTGGTAGGTGTTCTCCATGATTTGAGACATATCAGACGGACTATACGTTTTTGGATGATAATGAGTGGATGTATAATGGTGTTGTAGTCATCAGATCCCCATATAGAGATACCATACATAAGTAGGGGGTATACATGTGCATAGTAAAGTTGGAGGAGGATGTGAGTGGGAAGTAGGCTGTTCACATAACGAAACATTTGGACGAATGGTTGAAGGCGGAATATAATAGATTGTATATGTTCACGGAAGGACAGGTTGCTTTGGATGATTGTACCTAATACTTTTACCTTTCGTTCTTGTTGGAGCCTCTTGCCGTCCATAGTCAAGTCGAGCTGCACCTTCTGTTCGTGCTTGTGGAAGATAGTGTAGGTGGTTTTGGTGGGGTTGGGTACTAGGTTATGTCTGTAGAAATAGTTGACAAGGTTCGTTGTATCAGTTTGTGCTTGCTCTTGGAGTTGTTCTTTATTCTTAGCAGCAATGATAAGTGTGGTGTCATCTGCGTATGCAAAGACTGTCCCGTGTGTTAGTGAAAGTATAATATCATTGATGTATAGAATGAAGAGCGTTGTTGAGAGTGTGCTACCTTGCGGGATCCCATGTGTGATCTTGCGTGGATAAGAACGAGCATATTGGGTAAATACTGTTTGGTATCGTTTTGTGAGGTATGATTTAAAAAAGGTAGTGGTGTTATCGCTAAAATTTATATTATTTCGTAGTTTATGGATCAGTGTTTCATGATCTATAGTGTCATAGGCTTTCGATAGGTCAATAAATAGAGCAAGTACATACCTTCCTGGGCCTTTGAGGTTTTGGATGTGATTTAAGATGGTTTGTGTAGTGATTGTTGTGTTCGAGTGTGGTCGGAAGGCGTATTGAGTTCGGGAGAGGATGTCGTACCTGGTAAGGTGGGCCATCAGTTGCTTGTTGAGTATAGTGTCAAAGACCTTAGCAATAATCGGCAGTAGCGAGATAGGTCTGTAATTCTCAGGCAGCGTTCTATCTTTAGCTTTATATATTTCAATAACTTTAGTTATTTTTAGTGCATCAGGGTATTGGTTATGTTCTATAGCTTTATTAAAGAGCGTTGTTAATATCGGGGCAATGTACTTTGTAAGGTCTTGCATGATGGCTGGTTTTATTTTGTTTATATCTTCTGCTTTGTTTCTGTTAATTGCTTTCAGTGTATCAACTACATCATCCTGCAAAATGCGTTTGAGTGTAAAGGGAGGCAGTTTTCTCTGTGTTAGGTCTATTTCCTCTTCTCTGACTTTATGTTCTTGGGGGATTTGGGCACTGACCTTGGAGCCGACCGTCGTGTAGTGTCTGTTGAGTGCATTGGCAATACCTTTGGGGTCGGTGATTACCTTATCATCTACGCGGAGTTGGGTGGGCGAGGTCTTCAGACCTTGTGTCTGTGGGATCAGCTTTCTCAACGCATTCATACGTTTTTTTGGATCGTGACTTAGTTTTTCCATTAAGGTAGTCATGTATGCTTTCTTAGCTTTCTTAATCTCTCTATTAGTTTTATTTCTATGCTTATTATACTTAGTTCTATTACTTTTAACTGGGCATGCTATTTTTATTTCATACAGTTCTCTTTGTTTCTTAAGCATGGCTCTAATTTCATTATTGCACCATGGTTTCCATTTTCGTTTCTTTACACGCTTTTCATATTTTTCTACCACTGCCTTAATAGCTGTATGTATTTTATTTATATAATTATTAGGAGTATCGTTATTTAGTTCTGGGTCAAGAACTTGCTTAAGTTCATAAATTATTTCTTCTGTTATTATTTCCTTCTTGTCTTCATATCTCTTATTTCTTAGGATTTTATTATTATTTTTCTTATGTGTGATTGGGGTGTGAAAGATAGCATAGATGGGATGGTGATCAGAGATGCATGTAGGTAAGACATCAGATGTGATATCGCAGGTGAGTGTCGTTAATATAACATCAAGCAATGTATGGCTCTTTGCTTTGCGGGTGGGATTTTTGATTGTGGTGAAGAGGTTGTTGATTGCAAGGAAGTCACATACCTGTTTTGTAGGGCGCAAGAGATCAAGGTTAAGGTCACCAACAATCGTGATGCTCGTGTGTGGGGAGGCAGAGAGGATACCTTGCATGTAGTTTTGGAGCTCTTGGAAGAAAGCGCAGTCGTAGGATTGTGAGAGTGGTTTTTTGTAGATATGGAATATGGTGTGGATTGGATTATTTTTATGTTCTGTGCTGTGTATCTGCATGATTACGCCAGAGGCTTTTGAGATTTTAGATTCAGAGATTGTGATGTGCATATCGTTTTTATAGTAGACCGACACATCTGTGGTATGATAGGATGTGTATGTTGGGATTGGGAAGTGAGTGTGTGGTGTACCTGGTGTTATTTTTGATTCCGTAAGTGATATAATGTCTGGGATGAAGTGAGTGCAGTCAGGGTTGGATAGATGGTTAAGTAGGGTTTGGTGGCTTCCTGTTATACCACGGATATTCGTATGATATATAGAGAAGTGTTTGTTTACCTTGGGGGGAAGAGATGTGAGGTGTGGGTGTATGATTTGTGCTGGTGGGTGTGGTGCATTGTTGCAATTGGGTTGAGTCTGTTCTGGTAGGTGTTCCAGGGGTAGGGGGTTGGGCTGTAATAAGGAGCTCATGGCTTACTGCGGTGCCTCACTGGCAGGGAACGTCGAACTGGAACTAGACATGGTTGTATTTCCTGACTACTAATACTACTACTACTACTGCTACTACTACTACTACTGCTACTAGTACTACTGCTACTACCTTCTGCTACTACTACTACTGCTGCTACTACTACTACTACTACTACTAATACTAATACTAATACTACTACTACTACTTTTACTACTAGTTGCAGTAGTAATAGTAGTAGTAATAGTAGTAGTAGTAGTAGTAGTAGTAGTAGTAGTAGTAGTAGTAGTAGTAGTAGAATAAGTACCTAGCTAACGATTTGTCATAATGACTCATGATCAAAAGCGATCGTATATATAATGCCAGTTAAAATCGTATATAGAATGCCAGTTAAAATTTGTGTGCATATTAAAATAACGTCGATGAACGATGCATAGTCGCTCAATTTAAGAATACTACAATTATAAATATTTAATGTTTGGATCACAATTTATAAATATTATCAAAATTACTATTTTTCATCCTGTTTATCTACAGCTGATCGGTAGCGATTAATTGATAATATATGTTAATAACAAATAATCAGTCTGACAGGATATACACATTATTACATTAATCTAAGTTTTACTGTAACTCTATTCAAATAGAATTTTTTTGTTTCGGAAAACAGTTGCAAGTGCACGAATTTCAAGTAAATAATATTGGATATCCAATATTAGTTGTAGCTAGGATATATATAGTACTAGCTCAATTAATATGTTCTCTCAAAAGCTCTTAGAATTGATAGGATCCACCCAGCACCAAAGAAATCAAATATTAATAATACATTATTATCAGATCTTTTGGTAACACTTCAAACCGTTTAATATTTGTAATTCTGGCACATCTGTATGTATGTCACAACAAAAACTATTTTTATATATTTCATTCAATTGGTCAATCACTAGTGAATCGAAGGTTCCAATGCCATTAAAATATAATGATAAATTTTTTCAAAAGTTTCAATGTTATCAAAATATGTATTTCATGCTATAAGTAATTAACTTATTGCACGTGCACTTGGATCATTTGATTAGGAGCAAGTGAAATCGCTTGGTAGGATCGATTCTGTATTTTTCTGTTAAGTCTAGAATCTTTGTGCTCCTTCCTCGACCATGCATTTCGACAGGGGTGCTATCCAGGTCGAATAACAGTTAGTGAAACCATTCACGAGGCTAGGACTTTTTTAGATCATCAGCTGGCTTGTAGCGATGTAACTTATAATTAGAAATTAAACCTCTGTCACACTGACTAATACTATAATATTAATGATTCAAGATACTAACTTTAATAAGTTATATTATATATATAATGTACCTGAGTATTGCGCATATTAACTAGCTATTTATTAAAATGAAATAATATAAAATATTGATACAAAATAAAGCCTGTTCCAAATGCACAAATTGTGTCAACATCCTTATCAAATTTAATATCGTCAGCTATGCACAGCTAGCACATTCTGAGGAGAGAGAGAGAGAGAGAGAGAAAAGAAGAAGAAGAAGAAGAAGAAGAAGAAGAAGAAGAAAGGAAGAAGAAGAAGAAGAAGAAGAAGAAGAAGAAGAGAAGAAGAAGAAGAAGAAGAAGAAGAAGAAGAAGAAGAAGCAGAAGAGAGAGAGAGAGAAAGAGAGAGAAAGAGAGAGAGAGAGAAAGAGAGAGAGAGAGAGAGAGTAAGAGAGAGAGAGAGAGAGAGAGTAAGAGAGAGAGTAAGAGAGAGAGAGAGAGAGAGAGAGAGAGAGGGAGAGAAAGAGGAAGAGAGAGAGAAAGAGTCTTGAGAAAAGCAAAGAGAGATATTCAGAGGAGAATCTGAAAAAAATCTGTGAGAAAAAGGGATAACAATTGAAACAGTATTATTGGTATGATTCAGCATTTGTTAAAAAGTTCAATTGATGTTTTATCAAACATTTTAAATAAAAATTACAACATTTTAATATCGTTGTGCAATACTTTAATTAATAATCTTTTTGTGCAGCGCCTTGCAATAATCGATGGAGAAGAAAACAAGTGTATTTGTTACTTCACTGTTGACTTTAGAATCAGTGCAGGCCAGACCTAACAACAACAACAACCATATTAACATTAAGCAACAGCAACCACCAAAAGTCAGAACAAGCAACAATATTATGCATGTATAGTGATAATATGTATTATAATTTTGAGAACACATGTATGTATGCATTGAACAAAAGTTTCCCAAAAGGGTAATACTCATTTTAAGTGAAATGAAGTCTGTTCAAGTCTACTTTTTCAAAATTTTATGAAAGCTTGTTCAGACCTTGCTAAAATATCATAATAAACGTAGAAATACTTGAATTAAGTTATATTAATATTATTTTCATTAAATTTCATGTATTGGTGGCACTTAGAGCCACCTCTCACGCCGGCGGCAGTACTAGTGTGGGGGTATGGTGTGAGTGACCGGGGTACGGTAGCGGTAAGTGCTACCAGAGGCGAGAGATTACTTCCATTTACTGTAAAACACACGTTTAAATGATAAACAGTAATGCGCAATCATTTTTTATTGATTTCAGGTCTTTGGTGGCACTTAGCGACACCGTACCCCACTGCACCAGTAAAGGCAAGTTGCAGGGGTACGGTTCCGCTAAGTGCAAACCACGTGCAGGAAAACACGGGAATCAGATAAAGAAATAAACGAATTCAATATTATTAAATCAATGTTAATAAACATAATTTCCAATAAAAACTTTAATAGTTTAAATCTTCGCGCGTACTCACATGCGTGTGTGTGCGAGGGGGGGGGGGGGAGGAGCGAGAAGAGAACACAAGATGCTTCCACAATTTAAAACAATCCTTATTCGTGATGTTAATAATTCCTATTTTAATAATAATGTAAATTTAACTCACGGATAAGGATTGATGAATAACTTCATAAGTTGGGATCTCCTAAACACGACCTTCCTGCGTGTGTAGCGTGGGTGGGGTAACCTATATCTACTATCCTCCCCCAAACCCCCGCAAATCGACGGAAAAATCGTTGACTGTCAATATATTGCTGAAATTGCAACAGAGCCGCTAGCGTTGATACTACTACTACTCACGTGACTACTACTACAACTAAACATTCGACAATCTTGGGGGTATCCCTTTTTCCGAAATTTTCCATGAAGTATATGGACCTTTTTGAAACCGTGTGGAAATGAAAGGAAATCAATTCACTGATTGCAGAACATATAAAAATAATATTAAAACACGTTTTTATTAATTGTAATACACTTTAACTTCATCTTCAGAGGTGGGCAGGAACCGGTCCGACACGGTAATCTTTCTCCTTTTTCATAGTCCCGGCTACTATGAATCTATGATGATAACAATGCCCAACATGCAGAATTTGCTTTTAATTTTGTTTATCTTTGTTTACATTAAGCATTTTACTTTATTATGATAATAAACATTGCTTTTACCTACAATAAATTCCCCCCCGGGGGGGGAGGGGGGAGGGGGGAACGGGGGAGGAAGAGAAGTGCGATGTCGCCACGCAAAATACATAGATTCTACAACAAAATTTCTTTAATTACTAAAAAAAAATAATAAATCTAACTCCGTAATATCATACTAACTAAATTAGAAGTTTGTTTAACTCTTGCACGCGACAAACGTTCTTAATCCCGCTTTCGACCATAACAAACCTGCCAGTGCAAAAAATTACGATTAATACTACACTACTACAAAGAAAAAAAACACAAAACAAATTCAAACATCTTTCAGATGAAGGAGAAAAGTGAAAGCTATGCAAACTACCTAGTGCGTGCATTTGAAGTTAGCGCCGAGTCAGCGCAAGCGATGCTAAAAGAAACTCCCATGCGTTAGGTGAGCTGGGAGCGGTGAGACCGGTGCCGCGTTGGGGGGTGGAAGGTGAGTTACCAGCAGACAGAGCGCCAGCTGCCATCCGCGCGATGAGATCCTCCAGCAAGCTTTCTCTCTCGCTCTTACTATTTTTGTTGTTGTTGTTGTTGTTGTTGTTGCTGTTGTTGTTGCTGTTGTTGTTGTTGTTATCATTATCATCATAGTTTTTCTTGTTCTTGTTATTCTTCTTCTTCTTCTTCTTCACTCTCTCGTTCTCTTCTTCTGAGCTTTCCTCCTCCTCCTCCTCCTCCTCCTTCTCCTTCTTCGAATTCTTCCTCTTTCTTCTCTCCTCTTCCCGTTGTCGCTTCTCTTGCGCCTCTTTTTCCTTCCGATCTTGCGCTTCTTTTTTCTTCCTTTCCTCCTCTCTCAACTTTCTTTCTTCTGCTAGCATTTCCTTAATGGATGCGGCTTGTTCTGACATTGCCTTGTTCACAAGATCCTGAACGACTTCTTTCGACACGCCGGCGGACGAACTACCCTGAATACAATACCGGTCGCCGTTGTTTTGAAAGAAGTCGTTCATTTCTTGCGAACAAGGCAGTGGCAGAACAAACCAACAGCAACGACAAGAACAACAACAAAGAATAATAATAATAATAGTGCTTCTCTGTCAATGGCTGATGCATTTCTGCACATGCGCCTCCATCGTCTCACCCGTGAGGGGAGTACGAAGAATTGACGATAAGCTCTAATGACACCCCCGCAAGGGCAGTTCCAACACTTCCAGACGGGCCGGTATGTTCAATGAAAATACTGGTCCAGAAATAGACCGGTATGTTCAATGAAAATACTGGTGGCACCGACGGGAATCGAACTGGCGACAGGGCCCAGATGGTAGAACTTGACCACTGGGCTATCACGGTGTCCAATAATAATAATAATAATAATAATAATAATAATAATAATAATAATAATAATAATAATAATAATAATAGTGTATCTCCTGCCAATTGCTGAGCCAAAAGGCCATGTGCATCCAGTCCTCCATTCCATAAGGAAAGTCTCCACACCAATCGGTGGAATAAAGGAAGTGACGGCATAGAACATTACTCTAGGAGCTTTATACCAATCAGCCCATGGAAAGGGACCGATGGCCTAGGTACTCCCTAATAATAATAATAATAATAATAATAATAATAATAATAATAATAATAATAATAATAATAATAATAATAATAATAATAATAATAATAATAATAATAATAATAATAATAATAATAATAATAATAATCATAATAATAATAATAATAATAATAATAATAGTGCTTCTCTGTCAATGGCTGATGCATTTCTGCACATGCGCCTCCATCGTCTCACCCGTGAGGGGAGTACGAAGAATTGACGATAGGCTGTAATGACACCCCCGCAAGGGCAGTTCCAACACTTCCAGACGGACCGGTATGTTCAATGAAAATACTGGTCCAGACGGACCGGTATGTTCAATGAAAATACTGGTGGCACCGACGGGAATCGAACTGGCGACAGGGCCAATAATAATAATAATAATAATAATAATAATAATAATAATAATAATAATAATAATAATAATAATAATAATAAAGTTTGAAAAAAAGATGTCAGCGCTTCCCGTTAGAGAGATTATACTCGATAGAATGCCACACACACTAGCTAGCCATACTAAAGCTAGTAGCTATACTCCCCTCTCTAAACTATATGCTGCGGCGCCCAAAGAGACCTTTTGCTCCCCCCCCCCCGGGGGCCCCCCCCCCCTCACAAACAAAAAGAAGAGAAGGAGTAGGAAAGATTACACCTCCAACGACATGTCCACTTCATCAGCGTCGACCGCGGGCTTTTTGGACTTCGGCTTGCCTAGTCACGTCAGAAATTAGAAACACTGAAAAAAAAGCACAAAAAAAAAAGATGAAATTTGCTAGTACCTGGCTTTTTCTTGCTGGACCCCTTAGGCATAGGAGGCTCAGGGGTCTCTTCTTCAGGGACGTCTGGAACGTCTGGAACATCGTCGACGTCGATGGATTCTGCACAAAGAACCAAACAATATTACATACATCCTTCATTTTTCATACAATGTTGCTACCGAATCTCAGTTTTTTTGGCCTGCCCGAAGAGCGAGGCTCAGTCGGGCCCTTTTTTTGATTCTTCTTCTAACGTTTCAGGCGAGCATGCAGTAAATATGCAAAATAAAGAAAAGGAAGATGTAAAAAAAAAAAAACAAAAACAAAAACAAAAACAAAAAAAAAAAAAAAAAAAAGATGGAGCTGGTGGAGAAGAAGAATAATAACATGTATATGAAGAAGAAAAAGAAAAATGGAAGAAGAAGAGGAAGAAGAAGAAGAAGAAGAAGAAGAAATGACCTTGTTTGCTTCGTACAGAAGCAAAAGCTCCCGCTTCCGCCAGTTGCAAATCATAGGCGGGTTCGTGGGGTTACCGACGTAGAGGAGCCACGCGGGCTTCACCTGCTTCTCGAAGTCCATCGGCGACGGATCAAGCATGCAAGAGTGTTTAAGGTTAAAACCAAAAAAACCCATGAGCTGATATTGGATTTCGTCAGCCTTGCCATCGCCGTCAGTGTCGACCTCGCGCGCAGCAAAAATGAAGCGCTTCGATCCTGCAACATCCAAGTATAAAAAATATGTGCAGCTTGTGAATTTTGAAAAACATACAGTACCTCGATTGACTTGCGCAGGAGTCTTCTTGCGCCAACCAATCGGAAAGACAATGAAGAGCCTGCAAATAAAAAATAAACAATCAGTTTATGAAAATCTTTCATACTTATAGGGGAAAAGACCCGGGAGCACAAGGTGAAATTTCACCCTCACATGTCTCCACTTGCGTGGACGCCTTCAGTTCGAAATTGTTGTACTTTGTAAGTGCAACGTCGAGCGCGAGCGCCCCCTCCCGATGTTTGTTGTCCTCGGATGTGAACTTAAAGAGCAAGCTAATTAAAGCAGCAGCAAAAGAGGAATAATAATAATAATAATAATAAGAGAGTTTAAATTTAAAAAAAATGGC